>JAPMOQ010060643.1:448669-512876 GCA_026543055.1 Argiope trifasciata
AAAGATTTAAATAATTATTTCCACTTATATTTCCTTTCATTTCTTGGTAAAATTAATAAACTAATAATTAAAAAATATCAGCTCTAATTTTGATATTAAAATAAAATAATACAACGTATAACGGCGCATTTTAACCTCAAACGCCTTATTCCTGGCTTTTGATTGAACTTTGGTATGCAATATCCTATATTCCAATATCTTATTTATTATCTTCTTCCTGAAAATATCGGTACCCAAGTCTATATTTTTGAGAATGACCCCCTCCCCTCCCTAAAAACATGGTCCATATCCTCTCTGATCAATTTAAAATCAAAATTAATGCTGAGTTTTCTACCGTTAGATAAAAGCAGTACACCTTCTTTTAAGATATCAGGAAAGTTTTTGCAATGTCATATTAATAGAATAACAGGATTGCCGACGTTCTGGCTGAGAAGTAATGCGTCTTCCCCATGATCTGGGCGTCCCGGATTTGAGTCCTATTTTTGGTATGAATGTTCTTTTTCCTGTTTCTATCTGTGAGGAGTATGAAAGGGCACCCTGTAAAAAGACGTTGTGCAAGAGAGTCAGTACCATCTTCATATGAGCTAGAAATCAGACTTCTGCCCTCGGGTTCTCAGGGGCCCTTCACCTTCAGTAGCTATTGCATAAACTCAGCTTAAATCATTGACTTCATCAGCAAATGCTTTAAGTAACAATAGCAGTATTGGTGCAATATGAGAATATCAACCGCAAAAACTTGTATAAACACAATGACACTACCATTTAGCATTTTGTGTTTCCAAGGCAAGTATTCACTTTCAAAAAAAATTAATAAAATTCTATTTAGGGAGTTCCTTTTGATAAGATAGGCTCCTAATCTAGCAATGTTATCATATGAACATACTTTGATTCGAAAGTTGAATTTTTAAGTATTTATATACGATTTTGGATACAACGAAATGTTGGGATAAATAATCGCAAATAATTTGTAAAACATAAATTTGCAAGGAATTAAAAAAAGCTGTGTCGAAAATTTAAGTTAATATTAATTATTTCTTAATTTTTCTTTCTAAAATATAAGATCCTTTAAAATAGCTTATTACTATTATTAAGAGCAATTAAGTATTACAAAAAAATAAATATTTTTATAATTAGTAATAGATATTAGGTAAATTTTTTACCGACCTCAAAGCTTTTACTTCCTAAAAAAATATTTGGGAAGCAGTGCCATAACCATACTGAGGGACCGCTGATTCTCAAACATTTTTCCAGGCTGCCAGCTATAGTATCACTAATGTTGAGAACGAGAATGAATTTCTTATTTTTATATGAATAAAATGATATCATTTTGAATAATCAAAAATCCGAACCAACGATTGAAGAAAGAATATAGCTGAAAGCAAATAAAAGGGGGAGAATATCATTCTGTGGGTTTTTTTTAAGGATTTCCATTATGTTTTACAAAAACATGGAATGTTTTTCATTCAAAAACTTTTCCATACACTATATATTATTCTATATACTATTACATTTAAAATATTACTTAAAACGATAATCAACAAAACATTATCATTTAGTCGATACAACAATTTAATTTCTAAACTTCTTTACAAATCAATGATATATATTAAGATACAAAGAGAAAGAAAAATTTATTTGAAATATATTTTCCAGAATGCTTGCTTAGAGGAAACTATGCATTAAAAGTTAATGGTAAGAAATTATCTATTTCTCAAACTATTTTAATTGACTTCTTGAACATAATATATTGAATGTTTACGCTGCATAAAAAATAATAACAGGCTACAAGATAGAATTAATATATTTTTCTTCATTAATTTCGTATAGCTTTGAAGCTATTCGAGAAAGAAATTTTCTAATTCTTTTCTCTCTTTTCTGTACCAACTTTCATCGAAGATTCAATTTTAGCCTTATTTACTGAAGTTTCTGATTTTAAATAATCCCAGGAAATAATGTGTGAATGAAGAACTCTAGTAAAATTATATCTGAAATTTAAAACAAAGTCTTAAAATATTAATCATGCATGTTTTAACACAATTATATTTTTTATTGTTTCAAATGTAATTTTGCTTTCGATTATTAGTTAACTAATATCTTGATGTATTAGGAGTTTTCGAAAGCTATTTTAATGTTTTCCGACCATTTTTATCTGTTAATCAACTAATTTAATTAATTCTTTATTAAGTATAAAGACACTATTTAGGAATGAATTGGTGTACAAATAATTTTAAATGATTTAGATAAATTAAAATATAAAAAAGAGAAGAAAAATTGAAATAAAATTACACATATCACATAATTAAAAATTTAATTAAAAAAACTTTTTATTAATTTTATTTATTTCCATATTTTGTTGGGCAAAAATAAGAAAACTGATCCTCATTTGAAACAATCGACATTTTAATTGGTTTTGAAAAATTATTAGAGCAATGATTTTCATTTTGTGACTAGAAAATTAAATAATTTCTCATGAAATATCGTGAATTCAAATCGAATTAACACATATTAAAATACCATCCAATGCTGTCCCTAATCAATTAAAATATAAAACATTGAACCAAACTGAATGAACTTTCTAAGACTTTGTTACTAGATTAAAGAAAGGTTAATCATTAAACGGTTGAAAAGATTTCCTGCCCTCAAAATAAATCTGCTTTAAAAGACCTTGAAAATTTTTCTCCCCGATCGCCATCTCGCAAGTGATGCGATACGTATTATTATTTCTTCCCATAGCTGGAAATAGCAGAAGATGAAATTTTAATTGACTTTTTGATGAGCCGAGTTCGTTTTGTTCAGTGAGTAAAAGAACTGAACCGTACCCAAAAGATCGCACATCGGCCATGCAGGAAGTTCTATCTCAAAACAGATTTGCCATCATTGTTTTTATTATGTTCTCTTTTTTTTCTGTTTTAACATCGTAAAAGCTTTTTCTTTGATATTTGTCGTCCATTGTCTATAGTTGGCTTCCGACATCTTTTAAGTAGCCTACTTAAAAAGAACTTTTGTGAATTGGACAAGAATCGTGAACGCTCCAAGTAAGCACGTGGTTACGGGAGGGATGTTTTGTTTTTGGACAAAAGGGTTACAAAAGAAGCATAACTTCGGCTTGTGTCTAGTTAAGAAGCAGAGGTCAGCATCACGCTTTATAGTAGTTTATTGATTTACCTGCGGAATCACGCATGCATGCAGGATGTTATCTTAAGATCGTGAATGTAGGATTAATGAAGGAGTTGGGCTCTTTAAATGTTTCTTGTGTGCATTAGAAAAGTCAAACTACTCTTTTTATCTAAAAACCACATGTCCAACAAAAATGGACAATTGAATTCAAGTAATTAAAATTATATTTTAACATTAACCGCTTGCTTGATTAGCCCGAGTTATCTCGGGTTCCTACATATTGCAGTTAATTATTACCCAGAGAAAACTCGGGCGAAGCAGAATTTGTCAGGACTGTCGGGAGGAAATGAAAGAAAATATTCAGCTTTGATTGGCAGTTTGCCAAGTTTTGATGACTCCACGGTTCTTTTGCCGGGACTGGTCACGTGTTTTCCCCATTGTATAGTATGCGTCTGCTTGTGGACTAGTAATGTATGAAAAAGGATAGTTGCATTAAAAAGGGGTAAAATAATGGCGATGATTTTTCAGATAAGGACTCATGCTATTGAAAAAAAAAATCCCATTCAACGAAACAGTGTACTCTATGCTCCCGTAAAAGAGATTCCAGAAGTAAATCAGTAAGAAAAAAGACCAATTACCACTGTATAGAATGTCAAGTATCACTTTGCGATGTCCCTTCTTTCAAAAACTATCACACAAAGACTAATTTTTTTCCCATTTGCCCAAGATAACTCGGGATAGGAAACTAATATTAAAACTAAATCCTTTTATGCGAATAAAAAATTAAAAATTCATCTTAAAGCCTACATATTTAGTTTTTGTTTTGTTTCCTTGTGCTCATTAACAAAATAAAAAATAGGATTTTTTGCAATTTTTTCCCAAAAAAAATTGTAAGGAAAGAGGTTAATAAGTGGAAACCCCAAAAATTGTTTAAAGGTAACCATAATTAAAATTCACATAAGAAATTATGACTGAAATTTCATCTTTCTATCCTTAGCCTTCAAACTATTATATTCTTACACTGGTTGCTTTTGGTGATCAACTGGTTTTGCTCAAATGATAAATTGTTTTTAATTATTCATAACTTGATGTTCATTATTTCCTCGAAAAGAAAAAGAAATGAAGAATTTAAAGCATGAAATTGCGAAAGATATTAAAGGTCTAATAATAGTATTAATTGTATGTTAAAACACCCACTGCACACTGCTTAGGTTAAAAAAAAATCGAATGCAATGTATTAAAATAACAATAATTTGACACTCCTATGAAAGCAAAAATTTAAAAAAAGAAGTCTAAATAAATTATAATAAGACTTATTTTGTAATTTTAAAATATTTTTTTAGCATTGCCTGTAATTAAAAATTTATATAAATCTTCCTTCTCGAAGGCGTAAACTACAGCACCAGTCAGACATGAAGGTATGCGAGAAGGTCAATTTCAATTTGAAGATCGGTTTAAATTGATTGAACTAAGATATCAGAACACTCCATTCTGAAGTTTATAGCAGTCACTTCATTTTTATATCCTACTGTAGTATCATCTTTCGATTCGCATTTGCTGTACAGGAATGACAATTAAAGAGTTGAGAAAAACGCTTATAATAGACCCTTTCCAGATTCAAACCGGTTAAAAAAATTGCCACCAGCATACACAAGGTGATAGAATATTGTTTTCATTTTGAATTTAATTTTAGAAGGCCATCATCTTCTGCTCGATCCATCCCATACATTCTCTCACACACAGCACTCTGCATCCCTCCATCGGCATCATCCAAAGTTTGCGTTGTTGATCGAGACTCAACAAGTGGGTCACAGGAGGTCAGTACGGCAAAAGAAACTTCTCCCGGAAGTTCAGATCCGATATACCAGAAGTGTCCCCTAAGGCTGTGCCGCATGACTCGTGCATCAGCACCGGATTCCCTCGTGTACGTACCTTTCTGGTATCGTCGTCTGGTATAAATAAGTGATGGGCCGGCCGGCGTGTTGAGCTCTATCCACCTATGTTGTTCACGCGGGCTATTTTAAGAATGCAAATAGGGTTGAAGTATCATTTCGAATACAAGGGTGGAATGAGTAACAATGTAAATGTGGGTGAGCTAGGGTTTGTGAGTAGAATAATTATCAGTGGGCTTTTGTTTACTGCATTGGTAGAAACGGATGAGTAACACATGGTTTTAGTTTATATATTTTTAGTTTTGAGTTCTCTAAACGGATTTGTGCGACATTATTTTCTTTGTTATAATATAATAAACGAGTTTCATCAAATTCAGAAATTTTACATTTTTCTAGAAAATCCTCCGTGATAGTTTATAGTTTTTCTAATAGAGTCAAATTTGCGGTCACCAGATTCACAAGAAATACATTGCGACTGTTAGATGTTTAAATTTATTACTAATCTGGTTGCAGTAAAAAATGAAATGACATCATAACACAATGCGATGTAGCTATGTGTTTACATGCTTACATTTGAGATGCTAATGTCTCATGAAATTATCATTTTTCTTATTAAATAGTTCATAGTTTTCTCTGCTATCGAATTAATTTTCCCTAATTTTCAGAATGATCCATTCTTTGTTGAATGAAATAATTTATGACACTGCAGACATGCTTAATGTATATTGTACGTTCTCTTAAAAGATTTATAGACAATTTTCAGCATCAAAATCGATCATTTATTTGGTAAGTTGATGCTTAAATATCTATACTACTACGACTTCCACCCAAAAAATTTTTTTAACTAAAGAGCAGAATTTTACCATTAAGAAATTTTGCACTTTATCCTGAAACTATATCAGCAAAGAAAATAAAAATTTTATAATGTATCCAAGACGAAAGGGGCTTAAATCTGACAATGAAATGATGGAAAATCAAAAGCCTTTTATAAATTTTTCCATAATTTTATTGATGAAACTGATACAGTTTTATAAATTATGTTATGAAAATTTTAACAACGAATGTATACTATCAATGCTGCCTAATGGAATATCCTAGACAACTTTATTGTCAAATAGCATTCAGTTTTGAGATGATTTTCCAGCTCAGGTGTCGCTAGCGTCATCTAACCGCTGTTCAAAATTATGATGTCTGTCCCAAAATAGTCCTAATGTTACTTTAAAACAATACGGTACTATAACTTAAACTTGAATCAAAATCTTCCTCTAACGATTTTTTAAAATTTGAATGTCAAGAATTTTATGTAACATTAGATGGAAAGAGGGGGCAACTACATTTGTCACACAGTAAGAGTGAAAGTTTTTGAGAAACCCTTTCTATCAGGTTACAAATAATTTAGTATTCACTAACATGGTTAATTAACCTTCTGACTGCGCAATTTGTGGACCGAAATCTCTTCAAAAACTGGGCTTTATTTATTTATTTATTCTTGCACATTTTAAAACTACATACATATGTTAAAGAATTGAAAATGCATTTTTTTTTCTAAAAAATATTTTTTATATAGATTTTTATCATAAGAAACTAATTTTTATGAAAAACCAATTTCAGATGTTATCACCAAAAAAAATTTTTTTTTTAAATAAATTTCAGTTGAATTACAGTTAATTTCAATTTATTGCGTAATATGAAAAAGTAAAATGTATAAAATTTAAGGAGGAGAAATATTCTTCATACCAATTTTGCACCACTACCTAACGCTTTACAAGTTTATTGAAATCATGATCATAGTCATCACTTTTTTAGGAGAAATCCGAAAAATCTACATAACCATCAATATCGCAACTAAAATTACTTTCAGAATCTGATAAGTCATCAGTAATATGCTCTCTGACAATCGCTGAACCTTTTTCTAACAGCCATTACCGTAAGAAAAAAGCGGCAAAAAGTGAAGTTTGAGCGGTAATACCACCGCAATTAAATCCTGCAATTTAGTGGCCAACTAACGATATATGTTGACCAAAACGTAAACTAAACGTTTAATATTGTATATAATTTATTTCAATGCTTAAATGGGGATGGGGTCGAGATGCTCTCGTCAATAAAGGAAAAAAAAGCACGTGCCCGCGGAAATCGCGGTATGAGCTTATTTTGCTTCATTTGAGTTGTCCGTGGAAATCGTGAAATGAGCAACCAGAGGGTTAAACTTGGTTTAAAAACTAGATGCTTGATTATCTAAATGAACTAATTGTTTTCAAGCAGTCTATCGAAAATAATGGAGAAGCTTTCTCACATATCAGTGTCCGATTAAATTTCCGAAGATCCGGATGTGAATCGAACAAACGGCACGTGCCGGAAGACACCCTTAACTTGGCATTGGAGATGCATGCCACCCTACTTTCTGCCGACACTTCTGAAATCTTTTGGAAGAATCTGCAGCTCACGCATGGTTGGTTCACTTGATGGCTCCCATCAGTATTTGCACCGAGTTAGAATAGCGGATTCCTCAGGTGGCTCCAAGCACTTTCTCTGACATTGAAACGCAGGCATTGTTCATTGGATTTATTAGCTGAATGAGGGGGAGAGAGACTGTAAAAAGAAGATTTGGAAAAAGAAGCTGTCTTTTTTTCTTTGTATGTATGGAGAAAGAGGGCGGAATTTCCGCCAAGGTTGCTGTGTAGATTGCATCGGATTGTTGGTGTAGATGCGTACGTTTTACATCGGGTTCATTGTCTGATCTTTTCGAATAATTTGAAATCATTCATAAAAGTTCTTGCTCTTTTCCTTCAGTAATTAAGCTTAAATAAAAGCTAATTAGAAATAAATTGTAAATGACCGGTCAATATTTTAATTTTTATTATGATAGGCATAAAAAAATAGACCTGATATCTTTAAAATAGGAACTATAATAATAAACACCAATAGATCAAAAGACGCGAGAGCACACATATTACCAAGAAAATCAGAAAAGTTTCAATACATTTCTGCCAAGGCTAGTATACTAAGATAAGATCAGTTAGACAAGAGACTTCTCTAAGTTAGAATTTAAGAAGCTAAGAGTTCTAAACTAATCTAATTTTGAGCATTCCAAAATTTCTTCGAAATCAATAAAATTCCTCAAATATTCAACTATATTTTGAAAATTCTGTTCTTAAATTTCAAATAAATTCTTTGACAAGAATACCTGGATTATAAACGTTCAGTGTCTTCTATTACATACTATACCGCTTTAAAAGCAGATTATTTTTAATTTTAGAACACAGAAAATTTTGGGAAAATCTAGGGTTCTGAAACTCCAATTAAAAAGAAATTTCATTTATTTGATGTATATTTATCATGGGTAAAGTTGGTTTAAATGATGCAATGAAATAAAGAAATTATACACATTCACAAAAATCACTCTTTCACGTAATGTAACAAATAATGATGGACTATCTTTTTTTATTGGATAAATCTTGAATTTATTGCTAGAAGATAGAGAAAATTAAACTTCAAGCAATACTAAATTTTAATTGTAATTATTCTCCCAACAATCATCTAATAAGAGTTATTGAAAAGTAACTCGGCTGTTTTTATGCCCAGATTATAGCAGCCTTTTTGCAATTCTACCATTCTTCAATTAGATTTGATAAGCAGTTAAATTTCTCTTTAGGCTTCTAATGTAGCTCCCTGCTTTATCTGTGTTTCGGGTGAAATTGCCTGATACTATATAAAGTTATAGTTACTAGAAGGATTTCTACGAATACAGAAGTTTTAGAATAACGCTTGTGTTCAATGATTCCCATCAACATTTATTGCTAACGTTATGAGAATAAATTACTAAAAATGGATGACATATTTCAATAGAGCTCTATAGCATTTTCATTGAAAAATACTAGAATTTAAAATAATTGCATATATATATGAAAAAAAAAGAAACATTGCTTGCCACAAACAAGAGAGTTCATGGTTTTAACCGAGATAATAAAGAAGAAAATCTTTCAAACGTATTTATAAAATGGTATTTCACGATTTTTAACTTCTATCAATAGCTTTTCTAGGATACTGCTATTTTTGTATAATAGATTGTAGAAAGTATTAAAAAATTCTTAAATGAAGCAGTGAAATTTCTTTTAAGAGAATAAGAAAAATATTTCACTTTGACGTGCAAAGAAACACATGTAACTCGTCCATATATACAATTACAAAATTAAAAATTAAATCTCCAATTACAAAAAATAGCAGTTAATAAAAAATACAAACTACTTGAACACTCTTGAATACCCCGATGTCCACGAATTCTCATATTTCACTTCGAGGTGCACAACAACATGTAATCCGTACATATATACAATCACAAAATTAAAAATTAAATGTGTAATTACACAAAATAGCAGTTTATTAAAAATACAAACTACTTGAATACTCTTAAATACCTCGATGCCCACGAATTCTCAATGCATTGAGCTGAAGTAACAGTAAATGTCACAAAGAGGGTGTGTCGCATAGCCAGGAGTTAGAATGAATATTTACGTCAAGGCTTTATGGAACTTAAGAATTTCGAGAGGAAGTCCGATGCAACTATGATTCGTAAAACCATCCATCATAGACTGAACCCCCTATAAAAAATGAATTTCTTTCTATTTTTTTACTCGTGGTACATTCGCATTGTAAAGGTTATAAAGGTGTCTTTCACTAGATCATTGATCTACAGTTAAAGGTTGTGAAGTATAGAAAAAAGACATTTTTTGCCATTTTGATGTGAATTCAATATTTTTTTATAAAAGGTAAAATTAACACTCTCTTAAAAATTTCTCCAAATATATAAAGTACAACAAATTATTAAGTGAATTTTATGTAAGATTTTTAAAAGAAAGTTTAGATACTTAGATTAATTTTTTTTAAAAATAACGCTTTATACTCAAAAAAAGTGAGTTGATGCATAACGATTCACCTAATACTTGTTTATAGGTAAAAACATTAAATATATAATTATTTAAAGTTGTGTTTAAATGATATTAATCTATATCTTCTGACCTCTCTGTAGATATTTTAAACAGTCAAAATTTAAAAAGAGCGAATGAATAAAATGTCAAAATGATGCACCAGCTTCAATGGGGCTATAAAAGGCTAAAAATATTTCAATATGGCTTGCTAATTTTTATTGTATGAAAACACTGTAAATAAAATTGCAGATTGAAAATATTAATATCAATTTTATGGGATGTCTTAAATTTACCATAATTTATAACATTCGAATAAAAATTTTTAAAAATTACATTAGTAAGAACATCAAAAACTTTAAAACTATTTTATTCTCTACTTATATTGAAAAGAAAGGTAGGCGCAATCAAGTATTCAAACATATAAGGCGTTGTTTTTCAGAAATATTTAAAATTAACCCCTTTGCATACAATGATGAGTCAGACTCGAGCATTGAGTTTCTGAATCTTTATTTTAAATGTGTATTAATTTATGTAAAAGCATTAAGCCAATTACAATGCAAAAAATCACTTAAAAACGTTTCAATATCTAAAATCTTCTTATATTATTAGAGGAATTAAAGTAATTGTTCCAAACATGATTTGTTATTTAATTAAGCAATTAAATACATTCTTAGCTCAAAAGTTTAAGAAATTTTTGTAAAAGTTTTTGGGGAATATTTATGTTGAAGGATGCAAATGAAAAATGTTCATTTCAGCTTTAATAATAATGCAACGCCCCTTTTAAGTATTAAACTTTTTCTTTAAAATGCAACTAAAGTGATGTATTAAAAAATTCAATTTAAGAAATAATAATTTGCCTCTAGTTTAATCATATAAATATTTATTATGGTTGTCTTTGAAATGATAAAGCCTGATAATCGAATTATTTATGTGAGATTTTCTGTTATATCGAATCGAATCGCTGCATTCAGTGAAATTTCAACATTGAAGTTACTATTTTGACTTAAAATGAATAAATTTAGAACGTTAATTCATATTTCTAAAACACCAAATGAAAATCAGATAAGAAAATTTTTAAAATATTTTATGGTGGACATTTTTTTGAATTTGTAATTTTAAATATTTTAAATGGCCTTCATTATTGGACAAATGATAGATTAAAGTTTCACACTGTATTAGTTTAACATGTTTAATTAAAATTCTTTTGTAAAAAGAATTTCTAAAACCATAATGAAAGATTTTAAAATATACGCAAAAATTTAAAATTGTATTTTTAAAGCTAAATTAGATTTGCATAAAAAAAAACTTTTTTTGTATTTGCATGTCCCAATTGCATATAAATAAATATATCTGGACTATGAAGCGGAAACGATTAAATTTAAAAAGGAGGTTTAAAATAGGCTCCGAAATGACTTTTCAAGGCCCACTGGATTCAAGATATCGTGATATCAGCTCATTGCAAATAATTTTCATTTCCCATTGTATTAGTTTTTGCATAGAATAGTAGGTCAACAACATGCAGAAATAATTTTCAATGCGAAAAATATTTTAAAAATTGGTCCATCTTTTTGTCAAGTGAATTTGTATGCAAATACGGCCTAACAATGTGAAACGTCTTTCGAATCCAGGGCTGAATCAACGGAAAAATGTTTTAAAATGCAACTCAAGTAGTAAGTAATACAAAAAAACCTTTTATCAAATTTGTATCTGAAGAAAAATCTAAAATTTTTAGGTTTTCCTACTTTTTTTCATTTATATACTAATACGCATTATCTCTAAACTCCGATCCTTCAATTTCGAGAATTTTCGGATTCGCTTACAAAGATAGGTTCAATTTTATTACATTTTTTTCTTTTATAGGCTCTTAGTGTAAAAAGCCTTTTATAGGCAAAAAAAAAAATTATAAAGTGGAACTAACTAATTCAAAAGATTTTAATTTAAACTAACGATTAATTTACTTTACAAAAAATTTGCTTGGAATTTCCAAGTTTAAAAGATCGTTTATTGTTCGAAATAACTTTGGATAATTGCAAGTTGAAATATAAAATATTTTCTATCGTTTTTGAATTATTTTTATTAATTAAATACGTCCCGTATATTTATGATTATCACCAGTGAATAAATAGAATTTGAAAACCTAAATTCATGGTAAGTTTTCATTGCTGTATAATTCTATATATGTAACTAAAAAGATAATAGGAATTTATTTTACTTTTAAACAAAATTTGGCGAATGAATTGTGCGTTTAATTTTAAGCATTAAAAGAAATATTTTTTTTACTGTTTCACAGTAATTCTACTTAATAACTTACGTTGTGAAAGTATGAAAATTACAGTTATTATTCGATTTATTAAAATTACATATTGCTTACTCATTATGTATTTAATTATTATTATTTATTACGCATTAAAATTTCAATCTTTATTACAATTTTTGTTTCATAATTGCTGTTTGATCTTATTTTCCTCACTTTTAGGCAGTTTAAATTCGGATTTTTTTATAACTTAAACTTTTATTGTTGTCCTGTCCTTGTTGTACAAAAAAAATTCTTCAATGTGTCTTATCTCCATTGATATTTCAATATTATAAATTTCAACTCACAAATATCCTCTTATAAAATAAAAAAGGGTGAATACATCTCAATTAAAAAACGAAACAAAATTTGGTTTGAAAATTTCGCCGGATAAACCATGAATTCTACTGAAGTGTCCCAAACTATCCCAAATTTTTATTTTGACTCTATATGAAAGCTCCTGCTATCATTTAAGTCAGTTTGGCCAAATTTCTAGGCCCGTCCCTGAGTTTGACTTTCTACAGCTTCTTCAAACTATTGCCAGGACAGTTCAGGAATAAAATACGTGAGAGTTTGTTTTAGCTTTTTAAATTATATTAATGTCCCGTTTTAAAGCAACATCAGGGCTATTTTGGGATGGACCTTGTAATTTTGAATCATGATCAGACGGCGAGGACAACACCAGTGTTGTCACATCTCTCTCCAAACTTACACAACACAAACATAAGGATGTTTGGCCCCGCCTGATTTAACGCGCATCAGACCCGCTTAAACGGAGGTTTTTCGGTGGAATCGGGTCTCGAACCTGAAACGATCCGGTTCCGCTGCCGAAACCTTGTCACCGCGGCCCAAGCTGCATTTATAAATCAATTTATTTACTCAAAATTTCTGAATTGGAGTCACCTACTTGATCTGGTTATTTGTTATACCTTGGTGTAAATTAAATCCTTTATTCGAACAACGAATAAATTCAACGAATTTCATGGGTGTGGTATTATGTAATTTCGGTTATTCCTTGATATAAGAAATAAAATTTAATCGGATTCATCCCACATAAGGGAAGAGGGTTGATGTCGCAAAGGGTGCAGCAACGGGAAACGCAAGCGTCGAGGTAGTGGTTGGACGGCGGCGTGGGATCGTTTAATTTTCGGGTGGAGGAGGAGTCGTGACCGATATTGCAGATGAAGAAACCTCTAAGGTCACGACATACTAGAAGGTCAAAGACACAGCACTCGAACTCGTCTTATGCAAATCGAAGAAGGATTCAAAGAGGACGAGTCATTAATGATAGAATGCTATCTTCTGTAAAAAATAAAAAATAAAAATTCGTGACGAAAATCAAAGAAAAATGACGTTCAGAATGAGTTTAGCAAGATTTCATCCGATAAAGAGAAATTTCACTTTACATTCCATTCATAAGTATTACTTAACCCCTCTACTATCATAATCCCCATTTGGGGATATATGTTGTGCAGGAAGCAAGTGTGTATTCTGTACATTTTTTGAAAATTTTTATTATAACAAGTACACAAATTTAACGCTTAGCATTCCGATGTCTCCTGTCAGGCACAATTCAAGGCAGCGCATCATTTTGTAGTTTCATTTAATTATTTTCTTACATTTTGACTGGTAAAAATATGTATATTAATTTTAAGGGAAAATTCAACTTGAAAAATTCATATATATTAATTTTTCGGAACAGTAAACAAGTCCTCTTATTCGGCAAATATTTCTACATTGAATTATTTTTAGGAGTGCTAAGGGTTAAAATTCGTGTGTAAGTTAAGCACAACAGAACTGTCATATTTGATACATTATAATTTTGCTTTAGTTTTTAAATTGTAACGAAATGCCGAGCATAAAAACGCAATTTAGAGGTTATAAACTGTCTCATACTCAGTCTTTTATTTTTTATTGAAATGATTTTATTGGCCATTTCATAGTAAAACTCCTTTTCAAAAATATTAAATTTTTTCAAAATAAGATGCTTTGAATATAATTATACTGTTACACAAGTTTTTGTTTTGTTTATTTCACTTATGCAGGCAATATTTTTTAAAAGCAGTTAATGAATTAAAAACTGAATATCAGCATCTCATTTAGCAACTGTAGTGCACAGGAATGTTCTGATTATTAATATTTTTTCAAAAAGATGGCTAAATTAGAGGAAAAAGAAAACAGCCCAAAGGCTTTCATGTACAAATATCCTTAAGGATTAAATTAATTTGATCACAAATGTATCGCATCTTACAACATTACACACAACAATTAAACTTTCGTCGCGGAAGAATGTTAAGATAATTGTTTATTGAATGCTAGAGCTCTGTCAAAAATTTAAAAATATAATTGTGAAAATGGATATTTTTGGGGGGAAGTTTCCTTCTTCCTTATTCTTCTTACATTCAATAATTATATTTCTTAACTTTTGAAATCAAGACAACCTAAAATAAAGCTTCGTCTAGAATGATGGCGAATTCAAAAAATAGATCGTTTTTAAACAAAGCAAGTTGGACTTTATAAAAAAAATTATTTCGTGCAGTTTTGCATTAGATCGTTTTTAAAAAAATATATATAATACAACTTTTTTAATGTCTGTATAAGGCCTGCAAATGCCTGTGTAAGGCAATTTTTTTTCACAGCAAAAATATATGCCTTTTTTTTTTTTTCAGACATTTCGCCTAAAAAAATCATCTTGCATTTTATGATTTAATGTTAAAAATAGGTGCTGAATCATTCGAGCCATATATGAATAAAAATTCCCATTTTTTTCCTTGCTCACAAATTTTTCCTATTTAATTTTACTAGTTTTTAGCAATTGTAAATCATTTAGCCTTTAATGAATTTCCTTTTTAATCAGTAAGTAGTGGTATCTTGGTTTAAATATCATTATTCAAACCGTTATCAGAAATAGTTTCACTGCAAGTTTTAACCTTCAATTTCACCCACATACAAAGTTCTGTATGCATAATATGAGCTTGATTTTAATTTAATAATATCAGTGTTCACTAGCAACAACAATAAGGTCCTTCTGTAAATGAATTCGTAATTTTTAAACCTAAATTAAATGAAAAGCTTGACACCTTAGTGTCACCAACCTCGCCAAATTTCCAATACTTTTCCCTTCATCGGATGGCATTTCACCCACAGTGTCATACATAAAATATACACCAGACACAAATAGGCACTCAATCTTTAGCAATTTCGTATTTTGAAAGATTTTATTAATTAGCATAAAGAGCCCTGTATAGAATATATATAATGAGAATAATTGTTTTGCAGTGTAACGAGAAAATCGCAAAGAGTTAGTTTTGTTATACTAACGATCCGTTGTAAAGCAACACTAGGACTATTATGGGACCGACCTCGTAATTTTGAACCACTATCAGATCATGAGGACGACATCTGAGCTAGCACCTCCCCTCTCTACGCACGATTACACCAGCGAGAGGACATTGGCCAGACGTATTTTAAGTGCAACAGAACCCCTTCCCCCGCCTTACAGACGGTTCTACGGGTCTAGAACCTGTACCCCTGCGGCTCCCGAGCCGAGACCTTACCCCCATGCCACAGTGGACCGAACATCGTAAGGAAGACTTTCGATACGGATTTGATTATATATAGCTACTTTGGCTCTTTTCATGGTGTTACTTTTCTTTATGATTAATAAGTAAAGGACTCAAAGTGTGAATTTTCATCTTCATATGTAAGGTGTGTATTCCACATAGAAATGGAGTTTGTTGATTTCTTTAAACCCCTGCTGTCTATGTCGACCTAGGGCACATTAAATCTAAGTTTGGGCTTCAATAGCTACTATGTTACAGCGATATAAAATACTGGGGATCGGCTCGTCTTCTTCGTCACCTGACATTACTTATAATGACATGGTTCATCCCAAATACTCGTTATGTAGCTTCAGAATAAGACCAATTTAACTTAGTTCAATAAATCAAATGCAAACCCTGCAGGTGACATTCACCCTGCAATTTATTTATTTTACCTGATGATATTCGTTTTCTCATTCCCTTGACCACTTTTGAAATATACACCCAGTAAAATATAAATATATTATTTTATATAAGTAAGCAAAATGATCACTTTTTTAATCGGATGAATAATTGATTAAATTAAGCTTATTTGTTTTAAGATTTGATGTCTTTAAGGTTGTTTCAAATAAAAAATTTTGAAGCTGAATATGTATTTTTAAAATGATTGAAAATCGAAGTAAATGTTTATTGTTTTATAAGCTTGTAATTTTGTTAGCGTATTTTGTGACCGATGCAAATTCGTATAAAGCGGGATTCGTTGTAAAAAAGCAAAATTATCTTTTGAAGGAATAGTAATTTCAACCACTTTTATAACACTCGCCATATATATAAGAAAAAATCGAGAGAAATAAAATTCCTTTTTATATTATGGTAAATTTTATATTGCATATCATGAAAACTGTTAGCAAAGGATACGACGAAATAAAATAAGCATTTTAGTTTCAAGTATAAGAGAAGTTTCCTTCTAATTTCCTAAGTCAATATTACAGTTTTTTAACATATTAGAAAGTAGTATGTGCTGCAAAATATTCACCAGGAATTACTTCCCACTCGATTATGATGCATTAATCGATACGACCTAATTATCGATTAAAGACTTAACTGTGTTAAGTAAACACAGCACGGAAACGAAAGTTATACGATAGTTGGAAATTTCATGTCTGGATTATTAAAATGCGATTATGAATTTCAAATAGGTAACAAGTTAGGAATTTAATAATATTATATTTATAAGACTAAGTTACTAAATATCAGAGTATTTTGTTTCAAAATATGACTTAATTTTGTTTCTCCAAATTATACAAAAATTATTGAACCGTCGAAAAAAAGCTATTTCGAATTGCGAAGGAATTTCCCTGTTTTAAACTTACTCGAATCCTACCTAAAGAATTTTAGAAAATATTTTTGTCATTCTAGCTGTAGATACAATAATAAGATCCAATAAAAGTGGATTTTTTCAAAATTTTCTCTTTCTTCGAAAAGTGGCATCGCCATCTCCTTCATAAAATTATGAATCTTGAGAGCAAGGCCTTAAAAGCCTAAGCGCTTAGAACTTTATTTTCATAGTCTTGTACTTAAGTGTTTTAAGCTCTTTATATTGATAGGAAACCTAGTAGGTAATTTTATATGCCTTTTTGTCAACTAATTCAAACTAAAATTTCATATTGAAATAACATTTTAGTAGTATGATCATATTTCAAATTTTTCGTTTTCTAGGCTGGGAATATGATCAATTAAAAATGTAACATGCATGTAAATTTGTAGACTGGCACGTATTCAATCCATTCATCAATTTGATTTAAAGTTTAATATGGATCTAAACTTGTGAAAATCAGCACATTTTTATAAAGACGATATACCAAATCTCAGCTGTTTAAATCAAAATTATCGTATTCACTGACAGATAAAAAGATGTATATAATTTATTGCAAAAGTTTGTTTTTCAGGCTCAGGGTCTAAAACAACAATTTACAAAAATCTCAAAAATTTTGTCAATTACAATATATTTCACAAATGAAGTAACGCAGGAATAAACAAGAAAAATATTCAATATATAGATTTTTTTAAATTGTAGATTGCCCTTAAATTTAAATGGAAATCCAGATATGGTGTGTATAGGAAAACACAAATTTATCAGATGAACAAGCGAGCTGAATAAAAGGTACATAATTTTATCCTTCAAGACTTTAGCATTTATCAAAAGTGTAAATGAATTCATCAATTGATTGACAGCTTATTGACCTGTACACTGTGCGCAAGCAAAACTAATAATTTCTTCTTCGTTTTTGGTATTTTTAAATTGAGCTGTACTGTCTTGGCATTAAAACTGATGATCCAAATCGAATAAACAATTGAAATCTGAGCTAAATGTTTATCTTACTTCTCCAAACTACGGAACCTAAAACATGTAAGTATATGAGAAAGTAGAGGAGAAATAAGCCTTGCTGACATTTTCAGACGATAGAATTTCTTTGGCTTTTGGTCTGCATCTATCCCAATATAATGAAAGAAATTAAAAAGGTTATCATGACTTGGTGGTAAAATTTCGGATTGAGTATGAAGTTAAATTTGCATATCTAATGTTATATATGTTTGCATATCTAAAGTTAATTTAACATGTACAAATGTTTCATTTCAAAGTGATATAGAAATTACAGAGAGGGGTAAGCCATGGTCAAGACTGAACAAAAAGCCCCATATCTCCAATTTTCCTAATGTCTCTAAATATGACCAATTTAGCCGTTTACACCGGATTTAGCATGTTTACGGTAAACAAATTTTGTTAAATATATGGTAGAACCGGATTTATGGTAGACCTAAAATCAACAGCTCTCAAAAGCAAAACCTTGCTATTTAATCATGGATGTTAATATCAGTGAGTATCATACAATATAATGCCCATATGTCTGATTTTTTTAAAAAAAGAATCTCATCATATTTCTATTCAAACATAGTTTACATGCTAGTTTTGCATGAAAAATTTTCATTTATTAATGAGTGAAAAAAAAAAAAAAGAAATTCCCATTGATCGGAAAGATACTGGTGTTGATCTGTATCTTTGCGTTGGCTCACGCATGAAGAAGCACGTATGTTCTGGCTTAATCCTCCTGATTAAATCACGGCTCAAAATTACGAGATCCATTTTAAACTAACCTTAGTGGAATATAAAAATTATTTTTTTCATTTAATTAACACTTCAATGATCAGCACACATTTAAAAATATATCTAAACTTAATTTGTATACCGATGTTTATTATTTATCTCAAAATGGCTGAAGATATTTTAAAATCTTTTTCATTTTATAATCATATCAAAAAAATTTTTACAATGTCTAAGAAAACTAATGCAATATTATGAACTGAATTAGCATTGAACTATTTAATGCGCAAATCTATTATTATTCAATAATTTTAAATGGATTTCAACGCGTAGAAAGCATACATAAGAAATTTCTCAATTGGAAGCATTTCGTTTAACGTGCTATCAAATCTTTCAGGAAATTACCAATAAAAATTAATACTTGTGTCATTTATCGGATATTTTGGAACTAGAAATTTTAGGGAAATGTTTGCGCACAATGAAGCTAGTGAATATTTAGATTAAAATAATTCAGTATAAATTTTTAAAGCATGTTAATTTTTTAAAACACTTCATAACCGAAACCATTTTTGGATTATAAAGACTTAAATGACTTTAAAAGATGAATAGAAGAATAAACAAAATTTTGATTGAAATAATTAAGGATAGAATGCATCTTCACAAAAAATTTATAATTTAGAAAAGCTAAAGCATTGTTGTTAATTTTTTAATAAGTCAAAGCTCAAATTGTTTTCAAAAGTAAACTTTTTAAAGTGGTTTTATTGAAGAAAAATATAGATTTTAAGATGCATTAAGATTCGTTATGATGTTTAAAATAAATTCATATAACATTCACACTTCGTAAAAACGTTTGATATTTTAATTATTGGTTTCTATTTATAAGAATTTTGCAGATATTTAGTATGTTGTTGGAATCACTGAATTCAAAGGTTCTTAACCTCCAGGCTGTACCGTTGCTGGAGAATACAATTATCAAAACTATGGATACAAGAAATCTTCCATCCCCATACCATCATTATTGATATACATGCCATAATGTTTAATTAATTATTTTTATATTAAATTCTAATTCTGCTCAAATTTATCTTATTCTTCAATATATTTGATCTATTAACTTTTTTGTTATATCTGATTGAATTTTTTTATTATGTTGAATATGAAATGTCATAAAAAAATGGAATATCAGTACCAAATTGCTGATAATAAAAAAGCATTATCCCAGAAATTCTAAGAATAATTTGTTGAACTTGGTTAAAAAGAAACAAACTTTGCTTTCTTGTTATGTGAAAATAATGTGAAAATATTTTAGCGCAAATCATTAACATTAGCAATGTTTAAAAAATTTAATAACTATTGGTTAGCACACAAAAATGTCATGTGAGCAAGATTGCTTGTATATATTAAATATTGAGAAAATATTAACACCTTCGTATTCATTGACGAATCCTACTCTTGCATAAAATATGGAATTTT
Organism: Argiope trifasciata; assembly: GCA_026543055.1. Taxonomy (NCBI): domain Eukaryota; kingdom Metazoa; phylum Arthropoda; class Arachnida; order Araneae; family Araneidae; genus Argiope; species Argiope trifasciata. The sequence goes on from JAPMOQ010060643.1 coordinate 469,015, forward strand.
TAATTTTAAATCTACTATTGATTAAAAGTATCAAGTAATTAAAAATTGATTAATTAATTAAGTAATTTAAAATTTTAGACAAGTAATAAGTCGCTTAAAAACACTCCAACATCTCAAATCTCATTGTATTATTTTATGAATGTAAAAACGTAAAGAAAATTCGTAATCAATGGGTTAATGTTTACTTTTTATGATTAAAATTTGTTAAATAACATGCAAAAAGTTCTTATTTAAAAGAATTACATTCATCATCATCATATTTTTTCAATCTGAAGCAAAAACCAAATGACAAAATAAAGACTTCGTTTATTCGAAGTAATAAATTCTCAAACTATTTTTTTATTTCATTTTAGATTTAATAAACCAGAATTTGGTCACCAGACAGACTACTTACATGTGACTAACAAAATTTTAAGAATTTCGATATAAATATTTTGAGTAGAACCATATTGTCATCATTTTGACTGTATTTTAATTTTGCCTAGATTAAAACTGATTTTTAAAAAATGGAAGTTTTCCCACGTTTTATCGTGCTACATTTAAATTAGATCAAAGGGTATGTTCAGTAAATTAAAAATTTTTAAAGCTAACTCATCATAGTAAATCAAACTTTTTGAAAAAAATTAATAATAACTTACCTTTTAGTTAATTCCTTGTCACAAAAACAAAATAAATATTCTGTAGTTTACGATTTTAACACATATTCCAAATAAAGAACACAATTTACTTCTTTTTTCAGAATAATTCCAGTTCGAAATCTTTCCGTTGTTTCTCAAAACGAATGAAGTACGGTCCCAGCGAAAAGCAAAAAAGCGCGCGAGTTGAGTGAGCTCGCAGCTCGTCGAATGAATGGTCCTCGCCGAATGTTGATCGCAACGGTGAAAAAAGATGCGCTGCGTTGACTTTGGCTCAAAAGTAGTCACACAGGTTGAAAATCGCGGCGGATTTAAAAGATGAACTGGTGGAATAGTTGTAACACATTTCTTTTTTCTTTACTCCAACAAAAGAATAAAATGTAAAAATTTCAAAAGGATTTAACTTCCTTTATTTATTTAACTACATCGAAGTTTTAAGGTATTTTTAAGTTGTTTTTTTTTTCTCACGAATTCTAGAAATCAGTTAATAGAGTTGGAAAAACAATATTCATCGTATTATTTTATATTCAAATGTTCAGAAATACGAGAAAGAACAAACATTGAAAAAATTTAAAATCAATTCCTTCTGAGCTCAACAAAGAATTTTTTTTACTTTAGCTAATTTGTATTCAATATATACAATTTATATAAATATGTATATGCATATGACAGAATCACGATATTAAGTGGTAAAAGAAATTTTTTTCCACCATTCTATACGTTGCACCACTAACAGTATTTATCCCTAAATTTATATCTTGCTAAATATCTTCGCAAGATTTGAACTCGCATTCTTCACCATCACTTGAAAAATACTTAAACACTTGCATTTTACCAATTGAACTACCAATTCAGATGTATTGAATTATATTCAAATGTACTGACTGAGTTCAAATGTATTTGAGCTCAATTTTGAATTTTGCTTTCTTTAAAAAAAAATTCTTTTTTTATGTGTACATGTATTTTTAATTTTTAATTCTCCAAAGAATGGAAAAAAGCTTCTTTTAACTCATATAGCTTTTTCAGTCACAAAAAAATATATATCGTTTGTCACATATGAAATCGCATTCACGTAAGCCCGTGATATTCTAAAACCTATAGTCGAATCAAATGGAATAATCTTTTATCGTTATTTCCGGTTTAAATTAATCACCATTTTTTATTTTTTTTAAAAGGAAGTTGAGAAATTAAGTAAATTCTAGCTGCAATAATTATAAAGTTGTTAAATATTTGAGAAATTTTAAAACAATATTAAACAAAAGGACAAAATAATTCCAAATTTTGATTATTTTTCATAGAAATTTTGTCTTTTAAGTTATTTATGTAATTAAATTTTGAATCCTCATATGATTCAATTTATCTGTTTGTACAGCTGACAATCCCATGATTATAATCTTCAAAATGTTAATTATTTGAGTAGAATTTATGAAGTTACATGGATGAAATTTGGTATACGATCTTCACATGAAATTAGCAGGTTTGTATCAAACCTTGAATAAAATGTATTTAGAAGAAGTCTGCCTCTTTGAATCTGAGTTAATACGATATCTACAAAACGAGGAAATCTAGATGTAAAAAATTCAATATATAAATTTTCAAAAATTCATCTATCTTGAAGTACCTGTCGAAATTTGAACCAAATTCAACAATGGGTTGATTTTCAGTTGACCTGAACTTTCAATCCCTTGCAAACACGGTAACTAAAACGCAATGACTTAAATATATCAAATTAGGTACGGCCTTTTGTAATTACAACTGCAGCCTTGAGTCAAATGATGGTCTCTGTCGGTTTTGAAAAATTCATCTAAAACACAAATTCCACTTTTAAATGCTATTAAACTCTTGCTAGCAATAAATCGCCAAAATTCTCTATATTCTTAATAAAAATGCTAAATTCAAGCCAAAGATTAAAATTCCGTTACAATTGTATGCCAGTACACTGTACATGCTATAGTGAAACAAAACTCGCTAGTTTCATTAGAAAGCTGTTTCCTTTGAAGCACAGATATAATGAAAGAGGAGGATACTCAAATCCTTGTTTTAAAACATTGATGTTTAACACAGTTGAATGAAATCAGTCCAACAGAAAACGTCATTATTTAATTTCGCATGCCATCTAATACCTTGCTGTATGTTATATTACAATGCGCAGAAAAGCCATATCCATTTTACTGTTGTTAAAATCCCCAACGGATTTTAAAAGCTGAATTTTCATTCCTATTTCGTATGTATAGAGTTAATTGAATTCCTTAATATCGTTATAAATCGTTTTGGCCATTTGAAAAGTAATAAAAATAAATGTTACATGTATCTAAAGTATTGAATATTGCATTTTTATTTTATACTATACGAAGTTTAGAGAAAGTATTGTAGTAATCACAAAATACGAACTCTAGACGAATCTAGACGAACTTTGATGAATCTCCACGTTTTAGGTATCCCTGAGTTCGAAAAATACCTTGACAAAAAATGCCTTTGATACTATGTTTGTCAGTCTATGAACTAAGAAATGCTTTGATCTTGATGGATAAAATTTTCGAAAGCATTTATAATTTCTATTAAATTTTTTTCAGATTAAGTTTACCTACCCAATTGTTTCAATATAAATTAACACGATAGTTACAAATTGTATACAGTTAGATGGATAAAATTTAGCACCCCAATTTGACATGTATAGTGTAGACATTCACATTTTGATCAAAAGCCAACAAGGGGGTGAATGTTGCTCGATCTGTACTTTCAAAAACACATAAAAGCGGCAATTCGAAAACGTAATGAGTTTAATTTATCAAATCTGCTTTATGATTTTTTTATTATGCTGTATCTCTGCGTCAATTTTTTTGTTTAATTGGTTGAGAATGAAATCCACAAAAATATAAATTATATTTTAGGATGCTATTAACCGCAAGGAAACAATCAATTGCCAATAAACTCACTGAAAAAACCACAGTATATTCATAAAAAATGCTGAATTTATGATATAGGTTAAAATTTAATATCTAATGCATGCCAAAGCCATACATGTCATTATCTGCCTCACACAAAGTTTCCCACTTTTTGTGAGAGGAGGGGGATAACACCTTCATTAGAAAATACGTGTGATTAATTTCAGGGAGATAACTTCAACTGGTGTTTTAAATCTGCACTGTCATATACAAAATTTAATCTATATTAAAAACTAGATGAAAATCTTTTACTCGATGCACAACACGTAAATACCTTATATATTCTTTCTTATCACGTATGAGCTTAATATATCACAGTTTGAAGAAGAAATTTAATGGCCAGTTTTTACCTAATGTATAAAAAAAAGCATTTAACCTTGGAATTATCAGGATGAGGTATTTTTTACGACCTTCAATGAATCTCTTGGACTTCCTAATTATCAAAACGAGTTTTGAAGTATCTAAAAACGCATTTTTAGCCGTTTTTGATGTCAGTGTGATACCAAAATCAGGAATAATTTTCAGCTCTACCTTTTGACATTTTTTGTGTTATTTATGTTCTGCTTATTGTGCACATAAATCTTTCGAATGGAGACTAGTCCTATCATATCATAGAACTATTATAAATGTGAATATGTTGTTGATATATCCTGTAAATTTCGTTTTATGGAAACTTCATTTTTTTGTTTTGTAAATCACATAGATTTTGAGCAAATCCTTCTTCATGCTTTATTAAAAGCACAAACGGGCGGTTCATTTATCTGATAAATTTCATGGCATAACTTTAATTTTTTTATCCGTTTCTTAAACTAGAGAGATATTAAACAAAATCTGTCTTCTTTAACTTTCTACAATGGACAAAAATCAGGCAATCAGATAACTGATGAAACAATTTAAACTTTGGAATGACAATGTAATCTATTTTTAAAAATTATGTAAAAATATATTTTCAAAAAATTAACGAAATTCAACAAAAATTTTCGCAATTATCAAATTTATAACATTTAAAAGATATTTTTTGAATGAAAAAAGTGAAGAACTCATTTTTGAGATTATATCTTCGGACATTTTTGATTTTAAAAAAAAGTTAAAATGCTATTTGATTTTTGTTTAACTTAAATTCTAATTAAGGTTTTTTTAAATCGGTATGAAGCTTACCTACAAGGTGCTAAATTTGGCAGCTGTAGGTCAAGCGGTTAAGTCTGTATATTTATAAGTAGTATATATATATATATATGATGGGTCAAAAAATTTTATTAAAAAGGAAAAAAAAAAATTCTTTTGTTCTTAAGTTTAAACCAGTTAGAGGTATTTTTTCTTTAAGTTTTTCATATTCTTTTAAAATACGATGCGTTTTGCATTTAGGTTTTTTTTCAACAAAATTAACCGAGAATGCATTATTTTCTTTCTAATAGGTTAGGATTAAATTTTTATACAAATTAAAAATTTCAGCAAAAAATTCTGATATAGATCTAGAGTTTAAATCATAAAATTACTTACGAAATTAGTCTTACCTCTAGAACTTAACTGTGAGTCATCATATTCGCGCGTAATTCTACCAAACAAATTTTCACCCAAAATTTGATAGAAATACGAAAGTGTGGTTGAAAGATTGTATATCAAATTGTACTTTCTTGTTCAATATTTTTTTTAATTATCGCCTTTTTAGGGACTGATATTTTCCGGAATGCAATACGTTTTCATTGTGTGCTTAATTTATCTATTCATAGCTGTTACTAGAATTGCCATGCATTTCTATCCCAGTATTGATTTTCAAATTAAAAACAAATCTTTAAATACAATAATGAAAAATGGGCTAGGCATTTTTTTTTCTCGATATAAATGATAACTTGGAAGAAAATTAAAAATCTTAAATATAAAAACCATAATTCTAAGTATAATTAAACTGATAAATTAGATAAAAATTTCAATAAATAACTCAAATTTTGATAATATCATGCACTAATATTTTTACAATATAAATTTCAACTGTCAGTCTCACTAAACTTTGAAGTTATCCTTTTCAAATAAAAAAAGGAGGCGAAACTTTTCCATTTTCTGTCCAAGCTTTGACACGTATCGATAATTCTGGTATGACTGTTTGTAGACTGTATTATTCGAAGAGACGCAGTAATAAAAGTATGAAACTTTTCAAAACGGTATCACAAAAACAATGTATAATTAGAAGATACGTTGCCGATATTACTTATAATTATTTTATTAATTATAAATTTTGATTTAAATATTATGTCATAAGATCAAACTTCATTCAGAAAATTCATTCTCACGATAAAGATAAAACTATGACAACATCACGATTTTAATGTCTAGCACAATTTGATTCTTAAAATATTTTTTCAGAAAATCATGAATATCTATTTATGCGTAAAATATTTAATTGAAATGAAACATTATTCTATCAAAAGTAGTGAAATTGCCGAAGAAAATATATGAGGGATTTAAAAAATTAAAAGCGATTTTACAATAAAAAAGGTTTAAAATCTTTAGTTTCAACTGATATATAACTAAATTAGAAGCGAAACGTCTTGACTCTTTTTAGAAATTGAATAATCCACTAAAACTATTCGAAAAAATAAACAAAAATAATGTAACTCTAATTTAAATCTAAATTCTTTGTAAAATTAAAATTTGCAAACCTCCAAAAATAGATAAGGAGTAGTGGAAACTAAAACGTACATCAAAAATCCTATTTTTTATTGTTTCTGTGAGAGGCTTGAGGGGTGGAATAGGGTTAGCTGGATTTTCGAAAGATGAAGTTGGCATATTATATTACTATTATTTTTTAATAAAGCTGATATTACAGAATTTAGTAATTCTATAATTTTGACAAAATTGACAAAGAAAAACCCAAAGTCACTTCATACAGCACTATTTTAAAATTAGCATATTTCCTGTCTGGCCAAATAATAATAATAATATTCCTCTTTTAACTTGAATTTCAAGCAATATTTCATATTTTAATCCCTTGAACTGCAAAATCCAGTTAGATGTCACGCTCTATTTCGAGCATTTATTCTTACTCCATTCTTCATAAAAATGAAAAGCATACCTGAGATATTTAAGTTTTACCAAATGATAAATTAATTACTCCGTTAAATTAAATATCAAATGTTCTATAATTCTATGGATGTACAAAGGAATAATTAATATATTATTTATAAGCTTTATTAGTAAAGAAAACTTGACAAAATATAATAAAAGTTATTGAAGAATTTGAAGTTTTGTTTAGTTATATTAAATCTTCACACTCGGGTGGTGACTTTCACACACCAATCAAAACGGTGCGTCATTTCAAATTTTTATTATTTGTTATTTTAATTGTTAAAAATATCTGCCAAGTAGCAAGTCGATGAAAATTAATTAAATAGAAGAATTGAATTCAAAACACACACACACACACACACACATATATATATATATATATATATATATAGGGAGAGAGAGTGAAGAAATAAACAAGTCTTTTCATTAAGTGAATACTAATGTATCGAATTACTTTTCAGAGAGCAAAGTATTAACATAACATTTAGAAGCAACACTAATTATTTCAGGGCATCTCGTAATTATGAATCACTCTCAAATAAAAAGGTTCCCTACCAATTCAATCTTTCGCACCACCTTTTCAAGGAAATATTCGACGCAGATGGATTGAAAATATACCAGATCTATTTAAAAGGCAGTTTTTCGCAAAAGTGTTTTTGAACTTGATACTGAGAATGAGACATTTCCACTTGGAAACAACCATGGTCTGAAATTGTTTTAGAGAAGCACTATAATGACGATGTCAACCATCGAGATTGTTCTCTTTACATTTTCATTCCCTAATAGAAGGTTACACTGAGCTCTCAGCTGTTTCCTATAATGAAGAATGGATGCTACATTTGAACGTGACAAAGTTAAAAAACAAAACAAAATTTGATATAAACATAATATTTTAGAGCCAATACTTTGAACATTTATATTCCTTTTCATTTATCTAACTCGACGAAAACTGATTGAACGAAAATCCAGTAACAGAAACAGACATTCAACTCTGATTGGGTTAGAATCAAAGTTTGATATGAGTATAGAAGTTAAATCTACATTCAGAGTTTCACTCACCTAGTTTTCCTTGTTTTGTTGTAATCATGTTAACTTAAATTCGAACTGCTGGACACACAAACTTTCTCTGAATAGATTTTGCTCAAAATTTATTAAAATTTGGTGGGAAGACCATATATAAAATTTTAACCAATAATGGAAAGCATTTTTTAATTATTGCCAGTCAAGAATCAGATTTTCAAACTCGAAGAAGTCTGAAACGAGGTAAATCTTCAAAATCTCGAATTTGAATTATTTTGACTGTTACAATACTTTTATCTATATTTCGTATGACAGAAAATAAAAACCATCCTTTGTTATAAATGTAGTATATTTAATAGTAATGAAATTTTTATATTTTAAAACATAAATGGGTACTATAGAGAATCTATGTGGGCTGCATCTAATGATTAAAAATAGTCTCGTCTCATCATTGTTTTATCCCACTCTATTTGTGAATTATGTTCTCACATTAAGACATATAATACCACACTTTTTGAATTATCGTTCATACACATGAATTGCCATAACGTCAAATAGTTCGTTTATTATTATGCTCGTAACTAACCACTAGAGATAGAAACCAAAATTCCAAAAACCTTTTTCCCCCCGACTCAGAAAGGGTATAAAACGGGGGAAAAAATCAAAAGTCCATCAAAACTGGACTTTTTGACGATGATAATAATTTTTATAAGAAGATGTTTAAAAAGTATTTTTAAAAATAATTTAGATTATTTTTAGAATCGTCTATATTGGAGATTTTCATTGAGGAACATAGAGTTTATATAAGACATTAAGTGAATCTTGTTTGATTAAGCTTTATTCATTATAAATATCGAAATATCGAGGGGATTTTTATGAATTTTTGTGTTGCCACTGTTAGAAATTGCTTTATAGATGTTTATAAAAGTTCCCTTTTCAAATAAAGTAAGACTTTATGTTGTTTGCTGCCTGATAAAACTAAACTTGACATACTTCCTATAATAATACTTATCACTATACAAAAGACGACATCATATTATCCAATATACTACCAATAAAACATTTTGTAAACCAACCCAGGATAATCGAAATACCATTGGCACCAATTTACTCGTATAATCCTCGATTTACTCCATGTTACAATTACTTACAAGTCGACATAACAAAATTAATTTGCAACCTCTCATCTCAAAAGTTGGAGATGAATCCCACGACATACTGAAGATTCCGTCAACCGTGAAAACATTCCTTCCTTTTGGAGAAAAAATCTGTGTCAACCCATTTAACAAGTGATGAGCACAGTCGGGAATTAGAAGAACACTCGAATAAAAAGAGACAGTGGCGTTTTTAGAGGCCAAGAGACGGTTGAGTTGGAAGAAGAAGAAGGGATCGGTGGCATTTAAAGACTGGCAAAAATGCCATTCACTCCGCATAACTGGGTTACTTGGATCAAGTGCTCTGGATCAACCGCGCAGTGTGACGATTGAGAAAGAGATAATAGAGGGGAGATTAAATTGCTTGACGATAGGCATTTGGTGTGAAAGGATTATTAGTATTGTTTTGGAATCTAATTATAGAAGTTGTTGTGTTGGGGAGAGAATTATGTTACGAATACGGGAAATGCAAGCAGGCATGGTGAGCTATGTAGTTAAAAAAGAGTGATTTAGGTTTGTTAAGCACTAAGAAAAAGTGTTAAGATGCTTAGATCCGGAGGGATTAAAGTTTTAAAAGGCAAAAAGAAATCTCTAAATGAGCACGGATGTTACATACATTAGTATCGATATTATAATTATATGATCAACGACTTGGTAATTTAAAAAATAAAATAACATTTTTTTCTTTAATTTAAAATCTATTTCCGACTATTTTGTTTATGGATGACTTTAACTTATTCCATCCGATGGCGCCACGTCGGTGTCATCCAAAAACTATCGAAACAAACGCCAATGACAAAATAAACAGTGGTGCTACGACCATTTTTGTTTGTTTCATGATAATTTCAATTATTTAGCGTTAGATATTAATTATATCATGAAAAATATTATTATTTTAACTAATTATTTATTTATTTTATGCAAATTATAATCTCTCTCTAAAAACTCGAAAAAACGCCAACGGGAGAAGTCCTACAATTGCCAAATAAAAGAATTCCTATTAGATATGCGAATGGAAAAATGTTAGTATTATTTAAAAACAGGTACTTGCATGGTATTCAGGATTCGTGATGAGAAATTAGCATTGACAATGGGTCTGGTGTGGTGAGATAGTTTTCAGAGGAACGGAATTTCTACTGTCCATTTTTCTATTATACATCCATGTTACTGTATTCTTTTGTTTATAGCTTCTCTAGTTAACGGAAATTCTATTCTTCATTTTTCTCTCATATATTCATGAAATGGCTCTATTATCAAATTTCACTGAATAGTTAAGAATATAGAAAATGCATTCGAATTTATTCTTGAAACTGAATAGATTTAAAACTGAATTCAAATCAATAATCTTGATATAAAAATAAAAATTTCAATGCATAGTTCTAAATTGTAGCATTTTTGAGTTTACATACTCACATAAAAGCAAGCAAAAGCAATTCAACCCTTTTGAGAATTTGGTACAAAAAGTCATAATTCATTATTGTATTAAATTACCTTATTCATATTCACAGAGATACAATCATGCTTACCGTATTTGACCAAACATAACGTGTTTCATCAAACAAAGTATAAAAAGTAATTTGATCAAACACGTTAGCATGATACAGATATCAAGGTAATATACATATACAATTTGAGTCAAAAGTTCAAGAAGCCAATTTTATTTGTCTAGTTTCTGGTTTTAAATCATCGGATTCAACTACAAATAAATGTTATTTAAAAAAAAAATCACATTCAGTGTAGTCTAAAACATGTACATTCATCAAAATTTTGACAAAATCTCTTGGATTATTTTTTTTTCTGATCTAAGTTTTTATGCAACTCTAAAAGTCATATTTAATGAGATATTCTAAGCGTTATAACACTTCAAAGAAATTAAGATTGCTTTTCAATTTAAAACCGAATGAAACTTTGAATATCATTATATGAAATAAATATCATTTAGGCAATATCAGCTATTTCCTGAGGATCATGTAATCAAAGCACTCCATTTCTTTCAGGCATGCATTAATTATTATAAAATAACAAAATTTCATACAATTCTTTCAACTTTCCAAAACTCCAATTAAAATTTCTAATAAGTTTTATTTTTCAAGTTCTGCATATTGTGAAATAGAAGTGATGCTAAAGACTGCATGATTCTTTGTCAATTTTAAACAACATTTTTGACTAAAACTTGCTAATTTAAAGTAACCTGTACATTTAAGTTTAATTATATGGTCGATCGTATAATTTGCTTCTAATCTTCAGAAAAGTGCAATTTTTTTCAATTTACTTCTTAAAATCTAGCCAGTTTAAGAAAAGCAACAAGAAATGGACAAATTAATCTGAGAGGAAAAATTTTACTGATTTCTTTTCCTTCGTTCCAATATTTAGTAACAAAAATAAAATAATTGCATTTTAAAAATTTTTAAACCTTAATTTTTTTGCCTATTTTTATGATGACTGGATAAATCTTAACTGTATCAGGTATTATCTTGCATATCATCTATTTATATTCCATTCTTTCTTGTTCATTTATTTCACTTTTTATTACTATTTTTCATGTTAGAAGTTTACAAATATTATAATCCTCAAAAATGCCAAGCTGAATTTTTTAAAGACTTTTTATCATTTAATCCTATTTTAATTTGAAAAAGAAATTATTTTATTTTCAAGTATTCAGAGCATTTGAAGAGAAAAAATAATAATTAAAACATTTTTTTTCTAGGATAAAAAGTAGCTTTTAAAAATACAATATTTATCACCAATGAATTTTTAGGGGCGCCATCTATTGTCAATAATAATGTTTAAATTTTTAATCTAATTGATTCGGAATGGGTAACTCTCTTAAATTGTTCTTTGTTTCAATTTAATATAACCTTATATTAATGAAGAAAATTATTTATTTTATAAAAATTCATTTTAAAAATTTAATACAAATGTAAAATTTCACGAAATTAAAAATAATGCAGTAAAGAAACTGAGCCACGCATTAAATGTCAAAAATATAAAACTTCTTAATATATGAAAAAGTTAATAATACAAATTGTTTAGATAAGAAAATGACTCCAACATATTGATTTTGTCGTGTTATTTTAATTATTCAACTTAGGTTATGCTTGTTATACGAATCTTAAAAGTAACAAACTCATAACATCATAGCATTATTTAAAACATAAAAATCCAGTATATCTATCTTCTAAATTTCATGATATTGTAGATTTGCTTTTTTATTCGTCTCCTAAACTACGTACAGATTGAACAAAATTCTTTTTCCTCAACTTACAACAATGATGGGAAAACTTTTTGTTTCAGGAATAGAAGAAAGCGAGCAAAACAGCTCGAAATTTATTAGAGCAACATAGTCTATTATAGCAAATTAGGCACACAAAAAAAATTAATTACAAAAACTTAGGAAATATTCGCGCGACAATGCATAAATCCCTGATAGGATTAAAAAAAAAATTTTGAAACAAGGTAAATTTTATTTATGCGTCATAATAATTTCGAAGATTATCAAGAGAAAGATCCAAAATTCAGTTTAATATTTATTTGATTAAAAATTAAATTAGAATTTCAAAGAAAATCGTTCCGAGAAGTTTAATTATTAATAGAGTTCAGGCTGAAGGGGGGGGGGGGGGTATTGTATATTAACATAAGCATGCTTCTAATTTTTTTAAATTTTTAATTTTATTTCTGATTAACAATTAAAAATTATTAGAAACTTAAATTGTGAAAACTAGAAGGAAACATTAATTTGTAGGTTTGTACATATTATAATTACTCCATTGAAAGTAAAATTTAACTCAGTCAATATATATTTCATGTAAATATTACTACTTATATATATATATAAGCATCAAAATAATTAAAACCCATTTCCCGAGTCAACAAAAGTTAAATAGAAACTAATTAGGTCGAAAGTGAAACTAAAAATTGGAATCGAAACTAAAACTTATTTCCGATTCAAACAAGTTTAAAATTTAAAAATTAAAAAAAAACTAATCATTGTATTTAGTGAGCGCAAATGCAGCTACAATTAAAATACAGATGAGTCTAAATTAATTAACAAAATAAGCCAAGTAAAAAGGAATACAACCGAATCAAAATTACAACCAATAGAAAAAGAATTCAACCTGAAGACTTTTTCAAGGGTCACTCTCGGGCAAGGATTCAAAATAAGGGATTTTTTCTGTGAGGCATCGGGTAACATCCAACAGTATTGATCCCAAATGACCCAAAAATCCCCCGGAAATAAAGGCAAAAGAGACATACCAATTTTAACAGAAAAAAACACAAAAGCAAACCACCATTAAAACCATCACCAAATAAAACAAAAAATATATAAAATAAAACTACATAAGAATATTCAACGAAAATTAAAACGAACCACCCAATTAATTAATTAAGAAAACAAAAATGGAAAGAACATACCAGCAATTTAATGAGGGTAAAGTCAGAACAAAAGAACGGGTAATTTATATTACCAAATTATTAAAAAAAGAAATAAAATAATTAAAGAGAACTTATCGTCACAGTAATAGATAAATCGGCAAATAATTTTTGTATAGTGTGTAAACATTATTATAAAGAACTGTTAATCAATGAATATAATTCCAATATGACTTACGATTTAGTTAATACTAGTAAAAAGGAATTGGACAAAAGAATATTAGCTTTCGCTAAAAAAACTAAAGTGAAAACATGCTCCTTAAAGTACCCCAATTTGTTTCCAACAGTAAAATTTCATAAAAAACCAATCAATTTTAGATTCGTTACCTGTAGTACAGGAAGTTATAATTACTACATCGGGAAACATTACTTTGAATACCTAAAAATTATCCTAAATAAAATTGAAGACGAGGAAAGCTTTGTTATAAATAATAACAATTTTTTTTGAAATTTGTAAATGGTAACAAAATTTATAAAATTAATACTTTTGACTTTGAATTTTTATATACCAATCTGCCCCATGAGAAATTAATAAATGTCTGTACTCTTATATATGACAGAACGAAGATATCATTAATAAAAATAACTGGCTGGTTTTATGCAATTTTAATATTACAGAAAATTATGTTTTCAATGGTATTATTTCTTAGGAACAAGTTAAGGATATTCCAATGGGTACAGCATTCTCAAGTGCTTTAGATAATATTTTCCTGCATTATTACGAGAAAAAAATAATGAAAAATTACTTAATAAATGGATGGAGATTTATTTATGATTTAATTTTGATTAACTTAGAGAATACCAATATTGTTACTAATTGCTATCCTAAAGAATCAATTCGCCTGGTGGTAAGGTCTCGGCTTTGGAACCGGAGGGCTTCAGGTTTGAGACTCGATTCCACCGAAGATTCGTCGTGTGAGGGGGTCTCTTGCACGTTAAATCTGTCAGGCCAAACGTCTCCCACTGGTGTGATGTGGTGTGGAGAGGGGCGTGCCTCTTCAGGTGTCGTCCTCGTCATCTGACCGTGGTTCAAAATTACGAGGTCCGTCCCAAAATAGCCCTCGTGTTGCTTTAAAACTGGACGTTAATATAACTAAAACTAAAAAACCAAAGAATCAATTTTAACAGAAACAAATAAAAATCCTCTTGAAGCTATTTATCTGGATTTGAGAATTGAAATTGCTAATGATAAAGAAATAGTTAGTATTTATGATAAAAGAGATGAATTCAGCTTTAAAATAATTGAACTCTGTAATTATCATTCTAATCTTAACTCTAAAATTTTCGAAAATTTAATTTTCTCACAATTTAATAAAATGAAAACAATTTGTAATAACAAAATTTCATTTATAAAAGCAACAAATAGTTTTATTAAAATCTTAAACAATAAGGATTTTCCCAAAAACTACTGCAATATCAATATTTTAATTTTTAAAAAAGAAATGATGAAATATTAATAAAATAGATGGAGGCCAGAAACTCCAATAGTCTTGTTTTCTCTCCCTGACACTGTATTATAATTGGAATGGCAGTTATGGTGAGAATTCTTCTCCTTCTCTAATATATATATATATAATCTCAATATGATTAAACCGTTATGGTGTATTTTAGAGCCTTGCAGGGAAAATACATTGAAAATATATTGAAAAAATATCAGGCGTTGGAGGATATCGATTCAGTATGGAATCCGGAACTTTCAGGAAGAATGGTACAATATTCCTCTAAGATATATTCCAATTCTTATATAAATCAATTCCTAAGCTAATCCAAGTTGTATTGCAAGCCAAAGACGGTCCTACACAATACTTATAAAGGATTCCTTATAAATCAAGGTGTTTTCATATTATTTTGGTAATCACCTGCAAGTAGTTTTATTTAACAAATTTTGACAAACTGAGATGGTAACACGTTTAATTGCAAATAATATTTGAAAAGCTATTTTCAGTATATTGTGAATTAAAATCAGTGTATCGAGTAAATGAGTAACTAAAATTTAAAATTAAGTTTAAATAAAATAGTAAGAAAATGGCAATGCTTTTCTTAATCTAAGTGACATTAATAATAGGATTGGGCATTTTTTAAACAGAAAATAGCCTAATATAAAACTTTCAATTGACAATTAGGAATGCTATAAGAAAATTTTTCAAAATTGATTTAAATATATTTTATGCTTGCGCTTTTCTTTGTAAGGGGCGTAATTAAACATCTTTCAAAATACATTAAAAATTGTTGAAAGTGTTTTGTCTCCTTAAGCTTACTTTGATTATTTAAGAATTCCTTTCACGCAATTCATACTAAGGATTCTAATGGAACTAACGATTACGGATGATGCAAATATAAATCGAAAAAAAATTAAATAAGTCAGAGAATCTTTTTTAAAAAAAATCTACAACTACCTAAAGATTTAATTAAAGAAATTAAAACCATTAAAAAATTATTTCTTCCCAACAGTAAATAATATTTAACGAAGCACAATAAAATTATGAATTAAAAATGGCAAGAAGTTCTTCCAAGTGTATCACGTGAACTTAAATTATTTTCCGAAAAGAATTAAAAGGAAAAAAACTAGAAAAGATTTAAATTTAACCTATATGCTTGCTAATAAAGCAATTTCCGTTAATTTTATTTTGAAGAAGCACCTTCTAGCATAGTACTTATCCCTGAGCTATCATAGCTTTGTATATTTACATTTGTCTTATCGAAGATTGGGGAAACTGGAGCCTCTGATAACGGGAGTTATCAGTCTTCACTTTAATGTAAACATTTAGAACCCTTTTCCCAGCTTCCTGAAAAATAAGATAAATTTCACTTCATAAATTCTTGTAACTTCTATCAAGTGCAGAGAGTGAAACGGAGGAGCTACGAAGTGACTAGCAACTGAAAAGGACTGCTTGTTTGGGTAAGATCTTTCAACGTGCATATATATTCATGTAACTAAAATATATTCCGGCTTAAAATTGAAAAAAAAAACACCTTCTAACTCAAAATATTTTAAAACCGATATATTTCTCCTTGGAAATAAATGTAAGTTAAGCAAAATTCGCGCATTTGTAATTTATACGTGCATTTGAATGTTATTTCCTGGATACCTTTTCCTAATCTGAAGAAAAGGAGGTTCCTGATTCTTCTATACTTATAATAAAGCTCAATGTGTGTGTGTGTGTGCGTGTGTGTGTGTGTGTGTTGGCGCTCTACAGGCCAGACCGTTGGACCTACAGCTACCAAATTTGGTACATGTATACCTTGGAGGTCCGGAATGTGCACCTCGGAGCCCTTTTTTCGAATTTTTAATTAGAATTTGAATTAATTAAAATTTAAGCGAAATTTCGACGTTTTTCCGTTATAACTTCCGAAAATATGATCGCATAAACATGATATTTACATCAATTTAAAGATAAAAAAATTAGCTTTCTAACGGTATCAGTTGTTGTAATTTACAACGTAAGCTTCTATTTTTAACGAATTTTTAAAGAAATATTTTAACTATGTTTTTATCACGTGACTGGATAAAATAAAAGAATGCCAGAAGTTCAAATAAAAAAAAAAAAAACTATCATCGTAAATCAAGTCTAAAGAAATGCAACTTTCAGCACGTGATTGGATAAAATAAAAGAAACATAAAATGTGATATTTTCTAAAAAAAATAAATGCAAAGCAAAGGTTTCTTTAATCGTTTGCAATATCTAAATCATTTATTCCATAAATCATCTTTATTTACAGTAAACCTGATTGAATTTAGACAGGATATGCATTGAAATCCCGACTTAATGGCATATTTATGTAATCGTTTGCAATATCTGGATCATTAATTTAATACTTTTTTTCCCTTTCTCGCTTTCTTTAAAAAAACATTTAATATTTTGGCAACATCATCGAATTTTTTTTAATATTTTGAAAGCATAACCGATGATTAAAAATAACTGATTTATAAAATTAAAGAATATTATTAGGAAAAGGTTTACTTTTAGAACTTTCCGTCCATCATCTTAAAGAAAATATTAATTTCAGGTCAATAAATGCCCGGAATTACTTCAAGGCTAATGAATATGTGATTTAATTGAAAATTTTAGAACGCTTTACACATGGCGAACCAGCTGGTCGCCAAAGGCGGCTAGTTTTTAATAAATGAAGATGTCGATGGGACGTAATTTTTCATTCCATTTCGGTTTTAACACGTTCACTGCCACTATAAGCACCTGATATCAGGACAATCAATCTAATTAGATGACCCCTTCTTTACTATCTTTTAACTGTTGCAGAAAAGGTGTCATCTAATAACACAGATGGTTTGTTACAATAACATATTATTCGTAACGCGCTGGCGCGTCAGTGGCAGCGAATGTGTTAATATCAATTCATGTAAAAGCAATAATTGATCTGAAGGAATGAGTAACTTCTAAATGTATTGTTGCTCGGAATCACAACTTCATCAAATGTCTATTTCAATTTATTTTTATAAAAGTCGGTAATATTTATGGAAAAAAGATGACATGAGTGCTTTTAATAAACCCTGTTTTTAAATATTCGAATCTCATTTACACATTTTATATTGATGGTATTGTTCGAATTCGATTAAACACTATTATTTCAATTTAATAAAAAAACGAATACCATATTTTATGCTTTGCGCTTTTAGTTACTTTCTCGTATACACATTATAGCATTGTCAAAAAACTGTAACTCAAGATAAACGAATTTCCGCAATTTAGATCTTCCTGAGTGCGACAAAAACTTTTTGGCATTATACCTTTTTCTAAAAAAAACAATTCAAAATGCTTCGAACTATATGTATGAAATTTGGTATACAGTCTTTATAATAAAATTAGATTTCCATCGAATATTGAGCAAAATCCATTCATAAAAAGTCTGTGTATCCGATTATGCGACAATAAGTTAGCAACATTTCTACTAAACGAAGATATCTAAATAGAAAAAAATCGGTACGTAAACTTAGCATCTATGGTGTATAGAATGAGCCACTTATCAAATTTTGAGCCATATTCAATTGATGGTTGTTTCACTTTCTTGAGGTATTCGAGTGTTTTTTTAACTTACTATTTCCTGGAGGTAAGTTTTAAAAAAAATCACCTCCATTCTCCATTCTATACACTCTTGTATAAGGCGTGTATGAGTATCTGAAAGCCTTCAAGAAGAAATTAAGTACGATAAACTTAGAAGTTAAGTTTCGATAAACTTAGTTTTCACTCATGAGTTTGGTTTCTTTTTTGCTACTAAACAATTGCAAACACAAGTGTTGACATTGAAAATCATAATAAGATGCCAAGATTTTTTTTAACGGAATGCTGATGGGCAGGTTTTTCTGAAACCTTTAAAGAAGATGACATCCATCAGAATATCACAGAAAAGTATCAGATTTGAGAGATGATTATGGGATAATCTTTCTATTATTATCATCGTTACACATACTTTTCAGGCATTTGAAAAAAAGGAGCCAGAAAACAAGTTTACGCTTTCAGTGTATACGAAAAGTAAGGAAATGGCGCAAGAGTTACAGAAGAGTGTCTACTTTGATTTTTGACACCTTTATGAAAAAACTAATAGCAGAAAAAATATTAAGTGTCAAACACTTTATCAGTACAACTTCAGTTATGCATTTTTTAAGATGAGAGTCCACTTTTAATATAGTGCCTCTCAAAGGGTTAAAATAACAGATGGAATATAAAGAAATAAGAAATTATTTTTAAAATGTCACCGAAATTCAAAGTAATAATCAATAATTTTAGTTATAAATTTATCCAGATATTTTTCAATTCAAAATAATTATTTGGTGCTCTTTATTTCTGCTTTCTTCCATTATCGTGTTTATTAAAAAGCTAAAATAAAATAAAATCGCATACTTTTGAGAGATATGTAAAAGATCGTGGAGATGATATGAAAATAAAATATTGGGCTCTATGTTCATTAGGATGTAGTATTTTTCTTACCTTAAAGTACTTTATTTTAAAAGGTAAAAATAACACCATTATGTATAGAAAATTATCTCAGGAAGGTGCAGCAGTATTTATAAATGTAAGTTGTTAAATTTTTTCACCAATGCTTGAACAAAAGGTTGAAAGAACTTAGACAAACTATCTCAATACTATAGAACAATACATATCTTTCTTATGAATGGGTAGCAGTCTCCTGGTGATAAAGTATCAGCTTTAGAACCAGAGGGTTGCAGATTCAAGGCCCGATTACACCGAACAACCATTGTATGAGTTGGTCTAGTGCACGTTAAATTCGGCGGGGCTAAAAGTTCTTCCCCTGATGTGTTGTGGAAGTTTGGAGAGGGAGGTGTCAGCTCAGGTGTCGTTCTTCTAATCAGACCACGGTTCATAATTAAAAGGCCTGTCCAAAAACAGCCCTAATGTTGCTTCAAAATGAGACGTTAATATAATTAAACTAATGGGGGAGGATTTTGCCGACATGCATACATTTATTTACTTTTTACTAGAAAGTTACAGTCTAAACAGTTCGGTTTTGAATTGGAGAAAGGCACTTTTCTGGATTTTGACTGTCTTCACAATTTTATTAAAAGATTAGAAGCGAAATAAATTACCTTCACTATTTCATTTGATAGGTAAAATGTATTTAATAGAAACAAATGTAAAATTCCTATAGTACTAATCAAAGTACTAATTCCTACTAAGGAAATGAAATCTCATTATCGTGATCTTGACACTTTTCTGTTATACAAATTTATTATATTTTATGGATTGATTTATCTATAATTATTCAAATATATATAATTAAATTCTAATTTAAATTTAAATTCATTTCTCGGAGACCCATTGAAACGCACTTTTATTGGTATCAGCCACATATTCTGGCGCAACTGTTTCTCTCTCCTCACTTTCCCATGGGCCTGGAATAGATGCATGACGGTTAGGGGTATATATATATATATATATATATATATATATATCCAATATTCTCCAATATATTATCCAATTCTAATTTTCTATCGTTAATATAAAACCTTTTATTCATACACTCAAGCTCAAATACACTTTTTTTCGACTTTTAGTTGATGACACTCGATGCTAATACATTTTTTTCAAATATTAATTCATTAATTAAATTTTTATGCTATAAATAGAGTTTTAGCAATTTGTATGAAAATTGAAATCAACAAGAAGTAGCTCAATCGGTAACATGCAAGAATTTCAGTATTTTTCACATGAAGGTGAAGGATGCCAATTCAATTCTTGCGAAAATAAATAATTTTTGATACTTAATAATTTTTTAATAAAAAGTAAAAAATAATAATTTTTTGTTTACTTAAGTAGGAATTGAATTGAATTGAATAGGCTGAAATATTAAATTTTTTCCAGCAATACTGACTAACCATCTTAGAAAAATATCACTGATTTTTGGTTACAAATTACTTTATTTACGATAAAACAATTATTTCTTTGATGGTTCAAAACTACTACTCAGATCTGTTTCATGTCTCAGGTCATGTCTTAATGAAATATTTTGGAAATTGATTTCAATTCTTAAAAATGAAATGACATCGAGTAATTCAAAGCCAGCTTTATTCCGCACAGGCATATTTACGAAATAATTATGTTTGACTAGAATTTGGCATTTTTATTGAATCTTTGATATGATCCTTGGTGATTAATATCAAGCATGTTGATAAGAGTATTAGAAAATCCAATTTTTGTTTTAAAAGGTCTTTTTACCAAATAATTGAAATCAAAATTTGGCAGAATTACACTTATAATCACAAAATCAACTTTATAAATTTAAATCACTACTTTTTAGAGTTATCGCATTTACATGTTTCTGAAAATACAGACCGCCAAACGTTCAAACCTGTATTAGGTTTGACTGAAAAATTTGATGGATGTCTACAACATATATATTAAATCTACGAAATTTTATGCATCGTGCTCCCTTCATGTTACTTCATATTCGAACAGTTGGATGAACAGAATTCCTCAGAGTTGCTTAAATTTTGGACATATATCTACAAAATCAATATAAAAACCGTATGCCGAATTTCATCCATCTAATTCAAACATTTTTGAGTTATCATTGCCCCAGACAGGCTGACAGGCATTTTCCAAAAAAGGGTTTTTCAAACTCGGGGAGGTCTAAATCGAGGCGAGTTGGCAAAATCTGGAGTTCGAATTTTTTAACAATTACAATTCTTTCTCTATACTTCGTATAGATGAAAATAAAAGCATTGTAGGGAAAAATCAGAGTAGGATAGAAAAAAAATTGATTGTGTATTTTACATCAGTACAAAATGTTAAGTATAATAAATTTTTTTATGAATGTAATTTCATTGCTCTTAGTTTCAACCTCCTCAACCTCAAGGTACAAGCATACTAAATTAACATGCACTATAGAAATAAAAACAATTTTTTAGTTTGACGCCGAATAAATCGAAGTAGAATAGAATCATAGATGATATTTTATCTTTATATCATAAGATAGTTCTTTTTTATATATTTATACACCCAGGCAATGCAACGCTTTTTCAATACAATGAAACAATCTGTTAACCATATACTAAACACCAGTCTGAATAAGAAAATAAATACACTCAATAAATTCGTGTTAAACCATTTAAATAGAGGTAAAGGAAGAAAGTAATATTTAACAGAAATTCAAGGCGAAAAAAAAGTACAGAGAGAAACTTTGCGGCCAAATTTTCAATTTTGAATGACTTGCAATTTCGTTTATATGTATGCGCGGTTTGAAAGCATGCGTTAAAAGAATGTGAAATTTCCACCTAATTCTGAATACAGGCAGTTCAATTCAACCACTGACTTGCATCCGAGTAGGTTTATATCATATTTATTAATTTTTCTGTTTTTATATTAATATTTGTTTGATGTAATGACTGATCAGACTTCAGACATTACATATATATATATATATATATAACATTCCCTAAAACACAATACTTAATAAATTTATTATATTATTAAAAACAATGGTGACTCAAGCTGTCAATTAATTTCTGATGCATAATTGCGAATCAAAAATACGTTGGTAAGCTATGATGCAGTCTTTTATGACTTTTTTTAAACTCTTAGCCATTGATTTTAGACAGAACAGTCATATTTCTAAGATAATTAGATAAAAATGAGAAACTCTTGCAATCTTTTGAATACAGAAATTTAATAAAATATGAATAGTTCTGGAGTGAGAGACAACTTAAGAGAGCAAAAACTCTCGAAGGCCACTGGAACGGGGAACGCATTAATATGTATTTCCACATATCTTATTTCTATGAAAATAAGAAGTGAAACTAGAGGACCCAAATTATATACTGCTTTAATAGTTAAAGCACAGATTTTAGATGTTTAAAGTGAATGATTATTCCTAATATATCATTTACTCTTTTGAATCATGTGCTGGTATAGTGATATAATGCCTAATTTCCTTCATGCGTTTTTGTATTACTTTCAAACGAATTAAATAAGCATATCTCAACTTTCCTTTTCAAAAATAGGATAAATATCTAGAATTTTAATGTTGGGATAGCACATCTAATTATATTTGTAAAAAGGCCGGAATAGCTTGATTAGATACTCATAAATTGGATTGTAAGCACCGCAGAGAGAAGATTCTCCGTGCACATAGTGACTGGTGTACGTAAAAATCTGTCGTAGCTACAAAGTCCTCCAAGTCCAGACAAAATCTCTTGGGGTATTGGATGAGAGGCGTTTTCTGATTCAGGTCTAAATAATATCTGAAGATGAGTGAAGGAAATGTATGAATAAAATCCGCTTCGTGAATAGGGTTGTGACGCATGAGTACCTAAGACGTACTTTTGATCCTAGGTGGCGCTACTGAAACAAGAGCCGCTAAATTTCAGCTTAAAATCCTTGACTTTGTTTGCGATCCTGTCCATGGTAAGCGCCGTAAGCAGCAACAACATCATTTGTATATATTCTACCCTGTTATGCTTCCTAATACATCAAGTATACAGAAATCATTGTTATAGTCCAAAAACTTTTGACCGAGATCGGGACTAGTCTAATTTTGAAGTTCCCCAGACATTGGAAAACACAATTGTATTATTGTGTCTGTCTGGTTGTGAACAAGATAACACAAAAACGCTTTGAGTAATAGTATGAAATTTGATATACATAATTGCGATCATATTTGTAAACTTTTGTCAAATTTTGAACGAAATCCGTCCACAGTAAGTACGTCTATATGTTGGAGAACGAATAAACTAAATACCTGCAAATTTAGATTTTTTATAAAATTTTGAATCGGAATGATCAAAAAATTGACGGTGTGTTGATTTGTATTCTCTCATGAATATAAACACATTTCCACAATTTTGCAATGATTTAAATAAGTGAATTATACACTCATATACGAAGTTTTTTTTGTGCGTATGTGACTGTAGCTGTAGTTTCTTGTCACATTTTGGTATCAATCAGCCGGCTGAAAAGGTTGCCAAAATGCATATTTCCGCTAAAGCTTTATTAAAATTCCTAGATTCACACCTTGCATGGCATTGCCGATCTTTCGTTTGGCAATTTCATGCAAGGAATTCACGGCTTTATACAAAGTTCACAATTTTATAAAGAAGAAGGGGGAGGATAACATTTTTAGTGAGCATTATGTGGGGAAGTTTCTGAGGGAGGACACTCCCGTTGATTACTTCTCATATACGAAGTATATAAAGTGAAAATATCGCTCTCTTGAACTCGATTTGTCGAATCTTTACATTTCAAGCCTTCTTAATTGCGAAAAATACATATTAAAAATTATTTTTGTCACGATTATTAAAAAAAATATATTAGTAAAAGCAGGCCAACATTTTAAAAAAGTATTCTACTTTTAAAGAAGCATACATGATATAATGCAATAATGGTGAAAGCAGGTAAAAAATTCAATTAAAGGCCTTATCACACAGCAAAATATCGTCTGCAATTTTCGTCAGCAAACGACAACGAAAGTGACTCCATTATCAAAGTTTCACATGATTGGTTGAATTTCGTTTGCAGACAATATTTATGTCACTATCGTCGGCATTTTCAAGCTGATTAAAAAAAAAGGTTGATGATGATGAAAATTTTGCTTGCCATTGAATCAACAAAACGAGTTCACTGGCTCACATTCTGAGTTACATTGGCCCAGACGTGTAACTCAGAAACGCAACGATTTAATAAATTCGAAATTGGTGTGTGATCTTATAATTAAAATTTCAGCTATGTGTCAAATTTTGGATTTAATCAAATCAGAAAATAAATATCCATATCCATTTCGTGACTAAATTCTGGTGCACAAAACGTTCACAATGGGAGTCCGCAAATAAAATTCTTAGTCTTTGTGACTTTCACAATCTATCTTAAAGTTTATAATTTTTATGGAAACAAAGGATAATCTACTTAGAGAGTGATGCCGGGTTTACACTCGACCTGTTACAAGACGACAAATGGGCAGCGCATGAGTAGAAAGGCTGAAAAATGCTGCTCGAGCCATGCCAAGTAATTGTCCCGATGTCAACTACAAGCAGTTGTATTGTATTTTTTCTGACTGCGCATGCGTTCGTAAAATTTAATGTTTTTTTTTCATAAAAAAATTAATCTTTTTTCGTCGTTTAATTCCGTCATTTTTTGCTCTTTGCGCTTTCTTAAGACAGATTGGGCTTTAAAAAAATTGCCATTTCTTTTTTTAAATAGTAATTTTTAAAAAGATCCAAATACGTAATTGGTTTCCCAAATTTAGCTATGCTGACAGTTTTTTAATATTATTTTATTATGTTTTTGTGTGTGAAGATATCCAACATTTTAATATGATAAGCAGGGAAAAAGAAAAATTCAGGAAAACCAGAACGGCAGTTTAAGGCCAAGCAAAGAAAATATATCTTATGAAATTGTGGCAAACATAAATCAGTCTCTTTATGCGTATGCGCTGTCTACTTGCCATCTAATAACTAGCCGAGTGTAAACCCGGCATGAGAGAGTAATTTTCACGATCACCTCCACCGAACTTGTCGTCACGTTTCAGAAGCATACCATAGAGAAAGCTAAGTGCAGTCAAATCTATGACAAATTTAGTTTAAAATTTAGTAGTGATTTGCGATTATAGTGATAAAACCATATAGAATTTCATTTATCGAGTTTTCTGCGTTTTGATGGGTTCCGTTCTAAGAACAGTGGTTTCGGATTCAAGAAATTAAGTAACTAAAACTTCATTAATGTCTCAAAGCCGATTTTTTTTATCTAAATGCTATGTCGTACGTATTAACTATTTACATTAGATATAAGCGTAAGTAAAAACTGTCCTTCATATTAAACGTTTTTGAAAGGATAAGTGCATCCATCTTTAAAGATAAGCAACATTTTCTTTTACTTGTTATCTTTCTTGATACTAAATATGAAAACTTTCGCTGGTGTTCTTCAAAATAAAAAAAATGAAAAAATAAACTTTTGTTTACATATCCAAGAGGAACCGATAAGAAGCAATCGAGATCATTGTCTACAAATCATCTTATCAAGTATTTATTTATACTTGAAACTGTTTACTAGAATCTTAGTTTCCAGTTAACTCTTCTCAATGACTTTTTATTCTCATAAACGATAAATTCGGTGGGACTTTGCTTAGTTCAAATATGTAGTGATAAAACTAAATGCCTGATTTATTTTGAAATTCAAATTAAATTTTTAAAAAATAAAGGAAAGGAAGAACTTTTGAATTAAGGAAACTGATAACTTTTAAGATAGAGATAACAAGTTACATTAAAGATTTAACAGTTTTAAATATATTTCTATATCAATAATAGATAAATGTGTGTGAGAGAGTGTGTTCTCGCCACCTGGCAGCTACGACACAAATGTACTTATGCAAAATGCATATTGGAATAATCTTAATGAAATTTCAATTAGAGTTATTTTAACTCATTTAATGTTAAACTGAATTTTGTAGCTTTTTCTCAATAATCACCGCAAATATTATTGCATAAAAATAAATTCGACACCAATATAAAATTTTAAAAAATTATCTTCTTGACAGTATCGATTTAATAGCCGTGTAAAGTTTTCCTGAATAATTGCCAATAATTTAAAAATATTTTTGCCCGAATTTAAACACTGGATTACACTGTCCCTGAAACTCAAATCATTTCAATTGTTTCATTAAATATTTATTTACGTAATTTATATAAATAAAAGATAAGAAACAATTTTTTTAAAAAAATATCTATGTAGTTTACAACCAATTAAAAAGTGAAGTTATCATACAGAGAAGGCTCAAACATAATTTTCTCAGATCTTTATATTTTTAATAGTATTATAATGTCTTTGGACTGTTCTCTATAAAAAGGATTAACTGAAATAAGACAAAGTAACATGACATAAATATCAGAGAATTTTATGAAATGATGGAGCTAATCATGGATATAATAGATGGCGGGATCATGCATATCTAAACAATCAAATATAACCATTATCTCTGGTCGCATGAAACTAGTTTATAAAAAACACAGGAAATAATGTATGTATATGAATCTGTTATTAAATTTTGGTGCTTTGCAAGATACACTCTTTTACCTAGATTCATCAAATTTAAATTAATGTATTTCAGAAGGTAAAAACGAATACTTAAAAAAATTTGGTTAAAATTTAAACATTATTTTGTCGTTTTAATGACCCCAGAAGATATTGTCGCATATAATTGCATTTTCCGTCATTTTAAAGTTTTAACATTTTTTTAAATAATGCTAATTCAATTAATTTAACTGTCGTACAGGGTTTTTTTTTTTTTTTCAAAATTGTGCAAATTTTTTAAAGAATTTTTTACAATTACATTGTTGTATTGAAATTCATATATTATTTATTGTTTTATAAAATACTATCCGCTTTTGGCAATCTGCCGGTTCGCTATTCTTAATGCTCTTTAAAATTTTTAATTAAATATTTTGTTTAACGTCATTGACAGTTAAATACTTTATGAACTTGTCTTTTAATAGCTACTTCATCAAAATATTTTGGTTCAAATTTTTATGGTCATAAAATTTACTTATATAGTTATAATGGCCTTAACCCCGTAATGTACTATATATATATCTCTAATTATTTGTCACTTTCCACAAAATTTCAACTTTAAATTAAAGTCAAAATTATTAAACTGCAGTTGATATAAAAACATATTTTACTGAAAACAAAACTTTTTTTTTCCCTTTTTTTTCAATAAAAGATATGAGTGCTGAAAAGAGAATCGTTATGTGTATTACGGAATAATTTCCATAATTTATGTAATATTTCAAGAATTATTCAGCAATTTTTTTTAAATTCCTCATACAATTCAGTTTTTAGTTTTACTTTCAAAAGATTTAAATGATCCGAATAACAATATTTCATTTTGTCTTGATGTATAAACATAAATAAAAAAAATTATTAATGCTAATTTTTTTAGTTTTAAGGAATTATATTCTGAGAAATATCCCCGACACTTCAACTTTCAAACAAATAAATGAAGGTTTCTATCCCCTGCTATCAAATTTGATCGAATTATGAAATTTTCAATAATATAGCTTATAGTAATCAATATTTTCATTCTTATGCCAGTTAGTCTTGAGAAAACATGGACGCTAATCATCTTTGGAATGGTCAATGAATTGGTTTTAAATTACCCGGTTTTATTGAATAGTGACATTCAAATATTCATAAATCAGTCAGTTTTGGAGACTGATTTAGTTGGTTGAAGTTTATCTCTTTTTATTTAAAATATTAGAGTCTGAAAAATATTTTAAAATTAATTAAATGTTATATAAATTTCACAGAGCAAAGAATCTAGATAAAGCTAAACATTCTTCATTTTTTAAAGCAATTATAGAATCATGTTACATACTACGGAATTGTTTACTTAATTTAGAGCATCTTTATGCAAGTGTCTCTATTTTTAAAGTTTTATAAATTAAGAGTTGTGCCTTAAATTGAAAAGATATATATTAAGCCATACATATCTTAAATAAGATTATTTATTTAATTAATAATATTGTAAAAGTCACAAAAAATTTTACACTTTCTTTTTAGAAAATATCGTGTATTTCCTATTTATTCCATTTCATGCAGGCATTTCATAAATTCCACAACAAGTCAGGGTTGGGGAATTTATGTCACAATAGCGCAACATAGTTCTGAATCAATCTTTTATGCAAAGATTTGAAACTTGGGAATATTTTTACATAATTTGGATGGTAATCATAGATTTACTGAAGCTGTCTCGAATTTTGAAAACTTTTAAATGCGACTTAGATGATTTTAAATACATTGACTTATTTAATAAAGTCGAAATTTGTCATCGAATTTTATCTTCCGGCATCACTTATAATAATTAATTTTGAGTTTTATATGCATAACATTATTGTTGAGAAAATTATTCTGATCTTATCAATTACCGATGGATCTGCAAAAAGATATTTTTCGAGGTTAAACATAATATGAAATTAATTGAAATTTAGCATATGTCAACCATGACTTACCACCTACGATGTTCTAAATTAAATTTAAGGTAACTAAAGATATTATGATAATATTATCAATGAATCTGCTATAAAACATTCAGAGATAGTTCAGATTCAGTTGTTTCAAAATTAACGACTGAAAATACCATGATTATAAACTAAACTTTTAAGTGCAAATCTTAATCAGAAAATGCCAATTTCAGGGTTTTATCTGGAGTTTCGTTGATGACAATCTAGCTTGAACATTTGATTGAATTTCATATAGATACACCCATTCTTAATCATACTTTATAAACGACATACTTATGCTTGAGTCTGCGAGACTATCCGGAAAATACCATGAGGATTTTAATTTTAATCTTGTGCCTAATGAGGAAGTGAGATAACCTTTTACACTATCATGATCCAACTTTCCTTAAACAGATGTATTTTAAATTCCCCATAATTTCAACATTAATTGGCAATTTTATTGCGATTACTTTATATTTATTGCACAGGAAAGAAATATGCATTGTAAAGGCTAGTGTTTCTATATATATATATATATATATATAAAGATCTGTTGAATAAAATGAATTAGTTTTATAGTTATGTTATACATTTAAAAAATATTTTTCTTTTCTTTTAATATTAAGGTAAATGATAACGTTTTTACCAAAAACCAATTTATCTAGAAAGTGCTGAATTTTTCTTTTCTTCGTATTCTTAATTTTTTAACCATTTTCTCGATAACATTGCTTATATTTTATTTTCATATCAATTCCTTGGGAAGATATATTCATTGTGCAATTTGAACCTTTAATAATATTTTGCATCTTTAAGTGTTGTTTTCAGAAATTTAAAATTTTTATTAAATTTTCACGAGAAAAAATTTTAATAACTTAAAATCTAATACATACATTTTTCTCAAACTCGGTATAATTATTTCTTCATAAATGAGCAGTCTGTTTCTTAAAAAAATATATTTATAAAATTTATATATTTATTTGGTATATTAATAAATTTTATGATTCCTGAACTGCAAAATAAGCAACACACTAATGAAAGTATGTTTATAAATTTTATTTGTTAATTTGGTGCAATAATTTCTTAATACTGTTTGCAAATCCTAAACCAGAGAATAAGCAATTTGTTTCTTTAAAAGTATACTTATAAAGTTTATTTGAAGCACTTTGAAATAAATGTATTTTTAACTGCAATATTTTGTACATGCTATTTGATAAACTTTGAAATTAGAAAATTTTTACGCCATTGACGCCAAATGACGCCATTTCTTTAGAAAAGTTTTTTTTTCATACAAATATATACATTTTCAAACACTTTTGATCTTTGACACATATTTTTGCAACCAGCGTTATGGTTAAAAAATAAAATTCAAAAGAATAAATACTTTTCATAGAACTTTTTAAAAATTCCCAAACATTGTCAGATATCTTTTTTAAAAAAAATCTTTCGTGTAATTAGAACGAAAGCAAAATTAATTATTTTATCTTCCAAATAATAAAAATCGTATCTAAAAAAATATTAAATGCAAACAACAATCCGTTTTCAGAAAAAAAGAAAAAAAAAATTAGATTGTATTTTTAGCATTTAATAATACTTCAGGTATCAAAAGAGCAGTTCTCTTCTATTTGATAACATTTAAACTATGTGTAGTGAATTCCAAAATTTAAAATATCTTCGATACTTAATAATGCATAAAAAGAACATAGATCGATAGTATTGGAGATTTTTAAAAAATTAATACCATTGAGTGAATCTGTTCATGTGTTTTCATTTCTCTGGGGAACTGTTTTCTGGCCTCTTATTGACTTTTCTATTCTAGTGACTATTTCACAGAAATTCTTTTTATGCAACATTTTTATTTAACTTTTAACAGAATAACTATTTGCACATGTCAGAAACATTTATTTAATTGTGTATTAATAACATTAATTTTTTTAACTTGCTTCCTTCTCTACAAAAGTTTTTCAAGTTTGTTTGCCTATATGTTGTGAAAGACAGAAAATTATTTTTAATATTTTAGATGAGATTTTGACTGCATACAATTGTTTTCAGTAATAATGAATTAAAAGAAACTGATTGTAATATCACATAATATTTATAAAAATTAATCATTAATTTGAAGCTAAAAGAAAATGAAAATAAAAAGTGTACCATTTAATACACTTTGCAATTGTTTAAAATTTATTTTAATAAATTAATTAATATTTTAGCATTTTGCGAAAAAGCAACATTTCAGACTTATATAGACTTTTATCTTTCCACCAGAAATCAGACGAAAATGTCGGAAACTCAAGAAAATGAAAGAATCCAGTACGTAAGAGGATTTCCCTTCAGCAAGACCCCTTTCTACACGAAAGAGAACCTGGAAGGCACTCTTGACTACGTGCCTCACGACGGCGACATTGTCATCGTCTCCTACCCTAAGACGGGAACCACATGGCTGGAGTACATCGTTCTGCAAATTCTGAGTAAAGCGGAGATGTTCCCTGATTTCAACGACGCTCTCTTGAAATACGTTCCTTGTATGGAAATAGTGGGACCCAAGGTCATCGACGAGATGGAAACCTACAGGGTATACAGAACACACCTGCCGTTCAACAGAATGAATAAAAATCCAAAAGCTAAATACTTGTATATCTACAGAAACCCCGAAGACCAATTCATAAGTTATTACAAATTCTTGCAGAAAATCCGTCCCGTTCCCATCGACTATAATGACTTCCTGGAAGGATATCTGACTGGGAGGATCGAATATGGGCGTTATTTCGAGCATGTTCTGTCGTTTCTCGAACACATGAACGACGAGAATCTATTGTTAATTTCCTATGAGAAGCTGTACACTGACAGAAGAAACATGATTTTGAGGATAGCAAAGTTCCTAGGAGAGGAGTACTTCCAAAATTTATCGAATGATGAGAAATTACTGGATAAAGTGATAGAACATACCAGTTTCGATTACATGCAGAAAAATCTTCCATTCGAACATCCGTTCTTTAAGAAAGAAGTGGCTGCATCTAAAAAATCATACGATGCCTTTTTCAGAAAAGGGATTATAGGCGATGGGAAAAATTCGTTGCCAGCGGAAGATGTAAAAAAGATTCGAGAATCAGCCCAGAAATTCATGAATGGCACTGAAGTTCTAAAAGAATGGTCCAATTTGTGGAACTGAGATGTAATATAATATATTTAGATCGCAGATTCAAAACAATTATTCACTGCATGCATTTTTCTTATTTCTCAAAATCTTCAACTTCTGAAAATCTTCTTCGACTGAAAAAAATTCGGTGTACAGCATTAACAAAAAAAGATATTCAACGTCCAACATTGACTGACGATCGTTTAAAAAATGAGAAATTGAAGAAACATCGTTCAATAATTGAAAATGCACATTAAAGAATAAATCAAAGTATTTATGCAATTGGAAACTAATTTTAATTTTAAGAACCATTGAATTCCTTTCAAACACTTTCCCCAAATTTTAAAACTAACCGTCTAAAATAACTCCAACATGACTGTTTGACAAAAGACCATTTACAGAGCAACAATTACTTGACAAACAGCAGAATTTGAATCCTTTCATGCAATATTTGATCAAATTTCTATGACTCAACCCCGTATTTGAGTCACAACAATAATTCATCGTTTGATCAAATGATGCATCGTTTTCTATTGCTGTTTAATAAAGATTTTTTATAAAAGTCGCAGAAGAAAGTTCTGTCAGATTATTATTTAAGAATTAAATAAAAATTTCATAATTAAATTCTTTTAACTGTCTAAGCATTAAAATGACTCGTTTTACGTATGTAATTATGTATATTATTCTTTTCTATCATTCTTTTTTTAGTGGGGGGAGGGGAAATAAAGGCTTAAAAGGACTACTTATAGTATTTTTTGCTGTTGTTGTATAGCTAAATTCAGATACTTTCATCAGGTTAAAATTCCCGCATTTCCTGCAAAATGCTATAGTTCAGAGAACTACGAGATACATAGTCTTCTGAAAGAATTACTTGAATATGTACCGTTTAATTGTATAAAAGTAAAATTATCTTAGAGGAATATGCTGGAATGATAATTATAAAATTGAACCTTTTTAAACAGTGAACCTTAAGTGGTAAAATAATTTGATCTCGAACACTCTTACAATGCTATCTTATTGAAAATTCTTCAACATTTGCGAGCAAAAGATAAGAATATCAAGTCTTAAGAGTATATTGAATCTTCTATAATGAGTGCATCTTCTATTAATTATAAAAGTATCTGGAATCATATATAATGAGTATATCTTGAATTAAGCCATAAGAATAATTTGAGAAAAATATTGGCTTGGTTTTAAAATGTTACAATAAAATTTAATGAATTAATATTTTAACAGATTCTTTTATTATTTTTTGTTCTTATACTTGATAGAGCTAACCATGATTAGGCATGTATAATGTTATAGATGTTATGTTACATATGTCTCGGCATATATAATCCTCTCAAGTATAGTCTTATATAAAATATTATAACGTACAAAATCCGTTTATCGTCTGTAATATTTTTAATTAAAATTAGAATATCAATTGAGCCAAACAGTACCATTTTGTTTAAAAAAAGTTTAAAATAAGTCCAATAGCTGTTGAGAAAGAGAAATTAGCCCAACTCTTAAGAGGGGTTGTGAATCAAAAATACTCATACTTAACCACATTGAAATTTATTAAGATTTACATTTAAATTTTTGTTTTCGAAGCAATTTTTTTTGTTATTGTTAATGAAATGTTACCAAAATGTTTTTAAAAAGAAATCTGGCACAAACATACATAAATAATTTAATTAAGAAGTCCTTATGTCAATCTGAACATTTTTTTCATCTTATTTCCTGTTCAAATTCCCAGCTAATCTTGATTTTTATATTTAGCTTCTTTATATGCGGTTTTTACAAAAACATCAGGATATCAAAATATACTTTTGGTGTCCTGATGTTTGTGTAATAACCGCATTCCAGAGAAATAGTAAAATTTATTACAGTCTATAATTGTAGTTACTACTCAGTGTAACTGTAACTAGATAATTATATGTAGTTTTATAATTTTTATATCATTAATTTTGGAATCAACGTGTAATATGCCAATGAAAATACTGACCGATAAATGGTAAAAATCCCTAGACGGATTTGGTCTCAAATTCGATGAGCATCTACAACTTAAATGTTATATATACGTACCAAATTTCATCCATCCAGATTTCTTCGTTTTGTAGTTATCGTTTAAGCCCATTCATAGTCTTCTTCTGTCAGGGAAAATTTATAATGGTCCTCTGTATTTCGCCACATGTAGTGTTTTTTTTCTCTGTACAGATTAGTATATATCTCTGTATACTATAATATATCAGTATAGATATCTCTGTACCGAACAGTATATATCTCAGAATACTATAATATATCAGTACCGATATCTCTGAGCCAATTTGAACTAATAATCTTATTACAAGATCGTAAGATCAGTTGACTTTAATATATGATCCTTATTTTAGAAATTAAAAACATATTTCTAATTTCTTGCCATAACCATCAATTGGAAAGACTGAATATGTGCATATAAGCACGGAAGCTCCAAAACAAATAAGAATATCAAATGGAACTTGATGTATCATCTTGATGTCAAAACCATAAATTTTTGACCAGGACGATGGGAAAAAATCCAAAATGCATAGTTCAATTATTTTCATTCTATAAAGTTAAACACAAAATATGTCTGATCGAGTAAGTATTGGAAAGAGCCAAAGAGAGGAAACTCCCGCGGGTTCAGACAAATAATATATTCGATTCTCGAAAAATATCTATTGGAACACTACAGGAATTTTAACTGACGATTTGTAACAGGGAGTGTTACATTTTACATTTACCTATGAAGCTACTAAAACGCTACATTTTACATCTCAAGTACCTTCTTCAAATAGAGTATTCGAAAAAGGCATTTGAGATGTAAAATGTAACTTTTTTTTGTATTTAGAACAATATTTCATCTATAAAAACCTGCAATTGTTATGAACTCGGTTTAATTTATGATATTAAAATATATGAAACTGATAGCATCCCATCTCACCAATATTGTTCATTAATCTGTATTATCTATCGGTATTTTTAAAGACTTGTGGTAAGAGTGATTGCGTCAGAAAAGAACTTGGGACCTTTTGGGTTGTAGCCGCGTAACATAACCATTAGACAAAAGTTATCATCGAAGTCTAGTGGCTGTTACTGGCTTATTAAGTACAACCACACTTTCCCATGTTATTTACATGCATGTAATCTTACACGAATAAAAATATAATTAATGATTTCATGCCTTTTGACGTTATGAATGGATAAATCGAGGAAGAAAAAATGAGATAATGGGAAAAGTATCTGAAGATTTTGATTCATTTCAATAAGAATATGAAGGAATACCTTAAATCTCAAATCATCAACGATTGATTTTCTAACAATTATTTTCGATTGATCGGTAATATTGAAGTCACCAGAATGAAGATCAAATCAGAGGTATTGGCGACAGTAACGGTAATTAAATGAATGTGACAGACTTGAAAAACATCAATTTGGTTAATAAAAATTTATTTTGATGATTGAATTATTCTAATGGTTTTAAATTATCTTGGTAGTTTATATACTATATTAAATGATAAAGAATATATTTTTATTGAAAAAAATCTAATATTTTAGGAAGAACTGAGAAAGATGGATAAATGAAAATAATGAAGTAAAAAACAGTAGTTTAGAAAATACTTTACATTTAAAATACATTCTTATCTAATGAATTCATCCTTGAGATCAGAAGTAAAAACAAGTGTTTCCAACTACCTCATTGTCTCTGAATAATTAGAAACGTACCCGGGTAATTACAAAAATTGCAATCACTGAGATTGGTCAATTAATAAACTAATTTGAAAAAATAAATCCTGGACTTGCAAATTCTCTAGACCAAAATTATGCTCTCACATAAATTATAGACCTATCATGAAATTATTTCAACTGTGAGTAAAAAATCCACAAAAATCGTTTCCCTTTAAACTAATTGATCCTACATCATTATAGTATATTTGTAAAAATATTGTTCTTTTTTTAATATATTAAAAATAATTTCATATTTCTTTTTAATACAATCGCACTTTTATTATTTTCATACATCAATAATTTTAAAATGACTTTGTTTACAACATAAAGTTCAGGAATTAAAAAAAATTCCCAAAAATTTTTATCCTTTTTTATAATTTGTCAAATAATAAATGCACTAATGAATCAAACGCAACAAATCATTGGGAAGCAGCGTTTGAAGCGTGAGATTCATAAACCTCCAATTTAAAACTCAAATCGTTACCATAGTTGATACGAATACGTGCAACAAATTGAAGACTTGAAAGGAAATGCTAAACTTTAGCGCCCTTCTAATGGTGGCATTTTTATCCTCCTCAATCTGAAGATAAACTTTGAATTATAAATCTCATTAATTTTAGGAGTATTTGGTTCCATATATATATATATTTAAAAATGCAAAAATAAATAAATAATAATGTTTTTGTCGTGTATTTAGAGAAATTTAGTGCCACCAATAAATATATATACATAAATCTATACTACATCAAATAACTAGTTGAAATTAATTTTACTTACTTAGAGATATTCAATCTAGACACATTCCGATTAAAGAGAAGGACATTTTATTTATTGCAGTTTAGTACTTTCAACAGAAGATGCTAAACTCAGGAAGTGAAAGCAGAAGAGAAAGAATCGTTTTCTCCAAAAATATGATGATAATGTTGAGTGCGCGTAACCACGGAAAGGGGATGCTGTAGCATATCAGGGTAAAGAACCTAGAGCAGAAGTCTTACTTATAGCTCAAAAGCAGACGACACAGATACATTCGCTTGCAAAAACTCTTTTTACTGGGGGAATTTCCATACAACACAGGAGAACAACCATGCTTATAACCAGGACTCGAGCCCGGATCACCAAGATCATGGGGAAGACGGGTTACCCCTAAGACAGCCTGCCGGCCCCTAAAATTTATAACTTGAATATAATTTCCTGTGAATTTTAATACTTTTATAACCACTAATCGCGAGTCTTTCATGCGAGTTACAGTTTATCAATATCCTGAGTCTTATCCTAATGCATTGCATGGACCATTTTATTTATCAAATATTAATCCCAATGATTTTTCATCATATATTTTCCCAGTGATTGCAGGCCATAAGCAATATTTGGTTCACAAGAAACGAATATAAGATAAAAAATCCAATGATCGAATCCTTTGCAAGCATAATAAAAGTTATTTGAATAGAAAACTTGAGCTACCTCTGATGTTTTTAACTTTCGACTTCGATGACATGCTTATCGGGGCACCTATCCTCGGTGGAGGATTATCCCCTTAATGACTGTGGCTGATAGAGCATAATGTTTATTGTTTTTCCATGAAATAGGAGAATTTACTGAGTATGAATTTGGTTCGTTTGCACGAAGGAAGATGGTGAAGCTATGAATGTGATTGGTTGAGCTGCGTTGAAAGAATGAAGGGCGTGATGCTATAGGTTGTTACAATTGACGGGAGTGAACAATCGTGATGCCGTGAGGAGTCAGGGTAGTTCCGCCCGCCGGCAGGAGAATAAGATTAATGAGAAGTAATATATTACAGAAATGAAAAAATAAAGGGAAACCATTTTAGAGGAGGACATTTTTGTGCCTTTTAATTGCTGGGTTTGGATCGTATTTAGGTATTTGGTTTATTGCCTCATTATCAATATTGTCAAGATTTTTGAAGAAGTTCGTCGAGAGCTTGACGATGAAATTTTTGAGAGAAGGGTAGCTGATTGCTTTATAAATTTCAGTTTTAGAGAAATAGCTAGGAGCTTTACAAATACCTTTAATTATTTGACTTTGCTGTTGGTAAATTAGCTTAAGATTACTTTTCGCGGCGTAACCCCAGACTGGACAAGCATATGTGAGTACTGGACGCAAATAGGCTGTGTAAATAAGTAATTTATTTTCCCTAGTCATTTTGGAGTTCCTCGATATAAGGGGGTAAAATTTACGCGCGAGATCTCGGAACTTGTTTTTTCTGTATAGGAAGTGAGGTTTCCAGGTTAATTTCCTGTCTAGGATAACACCAAGGTATTTACAATTCTGAGACCACGGGATATACTTGTTATTGATTTTAAGTTGGGGAAATGAATATTTTCCTGGTGCCTTATGTTTTTCACTTTGAAAATAATATGCATTAAATATCTTTTTTTAAAGCTTTCTCCAGTTCAAAAAAATAACATTAGATTAGTTCTAAGCTGTAAGATAAATAAAACGCACAGCATATTACTTCACGTATCAATCAAAATCAGAACCAGTTTCGTTTTCATGTCTTGATATAGGAGTGCGGTTCTGGAATGCTTTGTGATATGATTCAATCAACTTCAATAAATGGTCATGCGAGTAAAAATCGGCAACTTATTTTCACTTCATCAATAACATTAGGATTGAAAAACTTCGCCATGCAGTCGGCAGGTATGCGTAATAGTTCTTCCATCTGACACATATGAGCTATTTAATAAAGTTCAAAGGCATGAGGAAAAGTCTCAAAAAAGAGTATTCCATTTTCTAAATAAAATAACAAATTGAAAAATGTCTGCGATGTTATGTTGTGTAATTTCTGGCACATCTTTACCGCTGGGATGGCAACGATACGTCTGATAACTGGTGAAATTTCTATGAGTTTAGATCCAAAATTCTTCCGTTCTGTATCCATAGATTTAAGGTATTTGTCGAGATTGGTTTGAAAAATCCAATCATTTTTGTCAAAATCGATGTAATTCTCTTCCAGTAGGCATTCAATTCCTCTGTAAAGAGAACTCGGATTGTTCTCATTGAAATGCATTAACCTCCACCGCAATATCTGAAAATATAAGACTGAAAAGTTTCTCATAAGTTAACGAGTGTGGTTAATCAGCTAAATCATCATCAAGTTTCTTGATGGCAATTATTTCTCGTTTCGCAGGAACAAAATCAGGCCAGCAAGTCAGATGATAACAATCCAAAGGTGGGAAATCTCCGGCAGACGAAGACCTCTTAAGTTTCTACTATGTTTTTTTCCCTCTCTTATGACAAACATAAGAAATCTCAAATCTTAATGTTTGAGTATCATCTGGAAGAAGTTCATCAACTGCCTAAGCAGAAAGACTCTTTCTAACTACTTTTCACCAATAAAATCAGAAAGTTGCAGATTTTCGAGAGATTCGTCTACTTTGGAAGGTGTCCTTGTAAAAGATCTCGGGAACCGAAGATTACAATCAGCGTCAATGACGCTCAGTCCAATTCAAAACGTCGTGCCCCTGTGGCAAATAACCCTTGGAATACTGGACTTCATTGACTTTGACTAGGACATTACCAGTGTTTACTTATACCATTAGGAGATGCCGAAGCCGAAAACACCAAATCTCTATTTCTTTTATAAGCTTCGTGCACCCATTGATTTTGAATTTTGTCTATGGCACTAAAATTTTTTATTCTGAAGTTCAGATAGTCATCCACAACAGAATTTGACATTTCTGAACCGAAAAGAGTCATTTTTCTTTTATGCAAAAAAAAAAAAAAAAAAAAAAAAAAAAAAATGCTTATATCTTTTTAATTCAAAAAGAAGTGGAACTACTTCTAAAAAAGAAAAGTTGCGTTTTAAAATAAACTCAACAGTATACTAATCAGTTAGATATTAAATACTAATGTGATTTAAAATATTAGAAATATTCTCAGTCTTTTTTATTTGAAGTTTTATCAGTTTTTATTTTTGACATTTCGAAAATTATTTTTCATTTATACAATTAAATAACTTAAATTTTCATTCCATACAAATAACAATATCTAGTTATGAATTAGAAAAAAAAAAAAAAAGTTAGTGTCGAGATTTTATATGTACAACCAGTCACCTTTGTCTGTTACGAAATGAAATTCCAGAACATGCTGATTATTCTTAATATCAATTAAACGTCTTAGGTAAAACCTGGTATGTTTAACAAAGCATTCATAAGCAACAAATTGTGACAGCCATATTATTTTAATAGCTTTACATCTGTTCATTTACTGCGTACCTTCCGAATAAAATCGAGTCCTATGACGCCGTCGCGACATTAAAATCTTAAATGTCTGGATATATCTATTTCAAATTATATTATATTTTGAGGTAATGTAATTTCCTTTTTTCCTTACTTGAAGTATCGAAGCTCGTGGCGCCATCTTGTAGTTAATTTACTAAACAATGTTTAAAAATTCAATGGCATTCACAAAGAAAAAAAAAATGCAAAATTAGAAATATAGAAAATCTACTTTTCACTACACCAACACACATAAGTTTCTAAAACTGTTTTATTCGTTATACCGAAAGTGCTAAACTCCATTCTTTCTATGAATATGATAGAGCATGAAATTAATTATTTATGATTTAGAATAAAAACACAAATTTAGGTAATCTGGTTATTTATATTTCAGTATCCTGCGAAGAGATTACTTGGTATTAATTTTTATTAAATCACGGATTAGTAATTGACAAAAGAAATGCATTAATTGATATTTGAAACGTGCAGTGAAAACGACATAAAACAAATATAAATTATTCATTCATACAAATGAAACATATATATAAAATAACTATTCTGTATATTTAAAATTTAAATACAAGAAGGAGTGACACATGTATATCGCTGCAGAATTGAAATTCTGCAACTTTTTTAAAAGCATAAGTATAATTAAATGTTTAGTGATAAAATATGCTTTATAATAATATTATTTTTACTATGTATATAAAAACATTAACAATATAACGCATACATATAACAAGAAAATAGATTTAAAAATGTAACAAACATGAGACAAATTTATATTTTTTAATTTCTTTTCTGATATCTTTTAAAAAGTGGCCCAGAGGATAATAAGGTCGATTTCTTTTTTCTACATATTTTCAACACCATTTAATTGTGTTGAAAAAGACAAAAAAAAAATACTTTAATATTTTCAGTCTATACATCAGTCAAACAATTAATTGGCTGAAATATTTATTTCATTTACACAGAGACACCTGATTATGAACTTGAGAACAACTGATTTCAAGGTTTCATAATATTCAAACTAATTAATTACAAACTGAAGATTAAATAATAGAAAACAATCAAAATTAAAATTCTAGTTTTTATAACAGTAAAAATAGCATATTTTTAACACTATTTTTATCCAGCTTATAATATAGTAATAGTAGCTGAATACAAATGAAATCTAATTTTGTTCGATTCAGTTATTGCATATGAAAGTTATATTCAAACTTCGTGGCAA
This sequence comes from Argiope trifasciata, assembly GCA_026543055.1. Classification (NCBI taxonomy): domain Eukaryota; kingdom Metazoa; phylum Arthropoda; class Arachnida; order Araneae; family Araneidae; genus Argiope; species Argiope trifasciata. Next base: position 510,057 of record JAPMOQ010060643.1, read on the forward strand.
AAAATAAATTTAAATATTGTTGGAATATGTTCATCTATAAAGACTCATTTATTAAGGAATATCACACACTAAAGAATCAAGAATTGCCATATGCTAATAAAATTTCAATACAAAATTGATACCATAATAATAGATAACTCAAAATATCATTACTATAAATGTAAATATTGTATTCTGAATTTAAAATTATCTAGCTCAAAATAAAATATATTTTATTTAAAGTCTAGCATATAGGGATAAAATTATTTTCAGAACAATTATAAACAAAAAGGAAATAAATATAATTTAATTAATTAATTAGTATCCAAACAACATTAAGTGAAAATGAAATATTATACAATCATTAGTTATAAATGCTTTAAATAAATATGATTAAATCGCTTTGTTATGCATTTTAATGATTAATTTACTTTGCTATGTGTTTTAATTATTAATTCACTTTACAATGTATTTTAATTATTCATTCATTTACAAAAGATATTAAATGACCAGAATAAAATTTGAAATACATCTTTCTTTTTTCAAGGTAGTTATTGAATGCATATGTATTTACGTATTATAAAATCTTTAATTTGCAACATATTTTATGATAATGTACACTCAATGTCTGTCATAATGTTTCAAACAAGGAAAGAATGCAAGATGAATAAAAAATGATAATTCTAAAATTAAAATGAAGTTAAAATCGAAAATTATAATTTTTAACACAGAAATACTGTAAGATAAATAATCTATAAGGCCATTATCATAATTTAAAATGACTCTGTTGAAAAAAAAAAAACTATATAATGCATTTTGTTAGAGGTATTAGAATACATGTTAGATTTAGGCATTTTATATCATATCATTAAATTCATAACACATTATAAATACATATTAATTTTAATAAACAAAAAAGAAATCGCTAAAATTAAAATAACTTAACAAAGAAGTTATATACTTTTCCATTATACCGGCGCAGTCGCCAATAATGATGCAACCAACGCCAAGTGGAATATCGCCGCCGGTAACTTTTTACCACTATATTTTTAAAGAAAGTCGCAGCCATTTTATCGCCTGCGCCAAAATTGCGGCAGTGTGCTGACGCCAAAAAGTCTGATTAACGAGATTTGTGCCGGTGTAATGGAAAAGTACCAGAAATTATATACTACCATAAAATTGGTCCATTTTTTCATTGGCATAACCAAACTAATACTAAATATATCAAGTACAACTACTTTCAAGTATGAAACGATCTAAACATGCTGCAATCAAACATAAAAAAGTTTTGAATAGCAATTTTAACTAGGGTTTCATTCCACAATAACTTTCAAACTCAGTTATTCCTATCACATTATTGTTAAGTTTGATACTCACTCTTAAACCTTTACTCTTGATATATTAGCATTAAAATTTGGCAGGCTGGTTTTAATGCCATTTCTAACTCTTTAACCCTGAGCAAAAACAAATAAGCAGTCATTATATTATGTTTTTTATAAATAATATTGATATTCCTAATGTATGATATTTTATTGGTGTCTTTGTGAAAATAATGTACAGAATGTTTCAGAGAAATCTGCAAGTTGATTCAAAATAAGTATAAATAAACACATAATTTATATAAAAAATCTTGAGATAATGGCATCAAGAGTTTTTCAAAATTTGTATAAAGTAATAAAGACATTTGTTTGCAATGTAATTTTTGTCACTCTTTCTTTTTGCTTTATTCTGATTAAAAACATGTAGTTGTGGTTATAAAATTCATTAATGTATACACTGAAGTGACAAAAGTCATGGGATGACTGTTAATATCGTGTCGGTCCTCCTTTTGCCCGGCGAAGTTCAACAACTCGACGTGTCATGGAGTCCACAAGTCGTTGGAAGTCCTCTGCAGGAATAATGAGCCATGCTGTCTGTATAGACGTCCATAATTGTGAAAGTGTGGATGGTGCAGGAGTTTGGGTACGAACGGACCTTTCGATGATGTCCCAGAAATGCTCGATGGGATTCATATCGGGCGATCTAGGTGGCCAGATCACGCGCTGGAACTGTCCGGAATGTTCTTCAAACCAATCGCGAACAGTTCTGGCCCGGTGACATGGCGCATTGTCATCCATAAAAATCCCATCGTTGTGTGGGTACGTGAAGTCCATGAATGGCTGCAAGTGATCTGCAAGCAGCTGAACATAACCATTTCCAGTCAATGATCGGTTCAGTTGCACCAGAGGACCGAGTCCATGCCATGTAAAAATAGCCCACACCATTATGCAGCCACCACCAGCTTGAACAGTGCCTTGCTGACAGTTTGTGTCCATGGCTTCGTTTGGTCTGCGCCACACTCGAACTCTACCATCAGCTCGTAACAACTGAAATCGTGACTCATCTGACCACGCCACGGTTTTCCACTGGTCTAGGGACCAGTCGATATGCTCACGAGCCCAGGAGAGTCGCTGCAGGCGATGTCGTGCTGTCAGTAAAGGCACTCGAGTCGGTCTTCTGCTGTCATAGCCCAAGGAAGACAAATTTCGCCGCACAGTCCTATCGGACACGTCCCTCGTACGTCCTACATTGATTCCTGCAGTTATTTGACGAAGTGTTGCGTGTCTATTAACAATGACCATTCTACACAGACGTCGGCGGTCTCGGTCGTTAAGTGCAGGTGGTCGCCCACTGCGCTGTCCATGATGAAATGTGATGCCTTAAATTTCATACTCTTGGCACACTCTTGATACTGTGGATCTCAGAATGTTGAATTCACTAACGATATCCGCAATTGAATGACCCATGCGTCTAACTCCAACTAACATTCCACGTTCAAAGTCTGTTAATTCTCGTCGTGCC
>JAPMOQ010060645.1:0-10771 GCA_026543055.1 Argiope trifasciata
TCCTGCTCAAGTGCAAGTGTACACAACAACTGAGAAAAATAGCATAGTAACATATCCCCTATACAAAAGTGATCACCAATGTTTAGTGGCAGTTACTGGCTTATTAAGAGGCCACCACAATACTCCCCTACCTAGGAGTTTGCGGAGAGAAGGACAATTTTATAGTCAAGCGAATTATGTCGAGTGAGAAGCATTTTTCGTTAGCACCAAGCGTTATGGCGAGCGAAGAGACAGTTCCTGCTGCTACGTTAGGTGAGTCTGACAATTTTTTGGTGCTGCGTCAATTAAGTCTGATGATTTTCGGTAGATGGCGCCACGACCGCTATTTGAAAGCTGATTGTCTGGGGTCACCAATTTGGCGATAGTGTTGGCTGGAATTGTGCCAATTTGTAGATTGAATTCACGCGATCTTCCGATTTGCAACCGAGTAACATATCCCCTATACAAAAGTGATCACTAATGTTTAGTGGCAGATACTGGCTTATTGAGATGTCACCACAAATTCCTTACGCATCATTTTAATAGCTATTTAGCGAATTACATTAATTATAAAATGCTTATTTTTTGTTGTGAAGTATCTGGAAGAAAGAAGATTGCCTACTTACCAATCGAAGAAAAGAGAGAACCGAAACTGCTCCTTCTTCTCTTCTTCGGATGGCGAACTTTCTTAAAAACATGGCTGACTGAAAAAGAAATTCATCGAACACATGTAAATTAACTTATCATGAAAACAGAAACACTCATTCATTTATTTTTGTCAATTTTCTTTTAATTTTTGTTCAGTTTTATGCCTTTGTTGAAGGAGCCATTTCACATCCTAAAATTGGAAGAATCGATTGAATACTGCTACGTCTAGACATTTGCAATAACGAACAGGTGTTAACATAAATTTTGTTAAAATAAATTTCCCTGTTAGAAGACATCTGCTGCTAAAACTAAATAATTTAACAAAACTATATTTTATAAGCAAATATGGAAGATATGAAAAGATAAATTCGACATAAAGGGAGGAGAATTTGAGCCTGAATTGAATGATGTTTTTTTCAGTCCACTGAAAACAATGCAGTTGGGCAAGGGGCCCCGCATATTGATTAATGAATAATGAACTGATTATCAATTTTTTTCCATTTTCATTCCAATCTATTTTTCATACATTTATTGTAATTATTTATCATTTATTATTATTATTATTTGCACTGATTATTATTATTTGTACTTATTATTTATCCCTTATTGTTATTATTTGTACTAATTCTTATTATTTGTATTTATTATTTAATACTTATTATTATTATTATTTGCACTGATTATTATCATTTGTACTTATTATTTAATATTATCATTATTATTATTACTTATTATTTAATACTTATTATTATTATTATTACTTATTATTTAATACTTATTATTATTATTTGTACTTATTACTTAGAACTTATTATTATTTGTACTGATTATTTAACACTTATAACTATTATTTGCATTTAATACTTAGTACTTATTATTTGATATTATAATTATTAGCAATTACTATATCAAAATCCCTTCTATCTTCGATTCTTTTTTTATTATTATTTTATTACCTTTATTTTCTCCTGCTATCCTCGGTCTGCATGTGAAAATCGATTCCTTAGTTTTAGTTGCAGATGCCACCTAAAGCGGAACATTATTTTATTCTCACCCCATATTTTATATCGAATGCAACATGTGTACACCATAAAGAATTTGAAGAATCGGAAACTTTTCAGCTTTTCAAAGTTAAATGTGAAGATGAGGGAAAATGCATTTTTGTTAAATGTGCAACAACACGCCATTCTCTCTCCCCGTCAGAAAACTAAAACAGAGAAGTAGAACAAGTAGTAGAATTTTACTGTAAATGAGAGCTTGTTACGTAGAATTCTTCCCATCCTTGCCTGTCTGATCGATAATGGCTTGGCAGTAAAAGAGGAAAAAGTCGAAATCCGGATTCCTTAAGTTCCTCCAATACGTCGAGTTCGAAGATGATAAAATTTATTTTGCTGATGAGATTCTACGAATCTTTCAAATTGTGCAGATATAACAAAAGATGAGTCGAATATTTCTTAAAGAAATTCCTTTTAAATGCTTATTAGAGTTCCCTCTCCTTTTACAAAATTATCTGACGACAACACTATTTATTGCGGATCTATAAATCTCTAAAAATAAATCACAAAAGGCTTGTAAATTGCTCTTTTCCAAAATCTTAGAAAATTAAAAACTATTTATTGCGGAACTATAAATTTCTAAAAATAAATCGCAATAAGTCTTGTAAATTGTTCCTTTTCCAAATTTTTCTTAGAAAATTAAAAAGTGTGACTGAATATAAAATTCAAATTTTTAACATGTTGACTGCCACCTACGAGATAACTCGTTTCTTTTCTAGGACCAAACCATCTGTGTTATTAGATGACACCTTCTCTACTGCAGTTCAAAGATAGCAAAGAAGAGACCGTCTATCTAATTAGATAGATAGTCCTGATATCAGGTGAGGGTAGTGGCAGTAAAAATGTTAAAAACTATAACAGAACATAATGTGATAATATGGAAACATGGTATCGATTTGCAGAAAGAGCGCTTTATTACAATTAGGTTGGCGCATAATTATCGGACATTTCATCGACGGATTATATTTTAATGAAAATTTACAGCATTTTATAAATTTATGAATGGAAATATTCTTCCATTATAAAAATTTGTGTCGATATTCATACTCATATTCCTCATATTATGCTGTACCATTTTGAGTAAGGATGAAAAGTAGAGCAATCATTCCATAATCTCAACGATGAGGGCACAATCAGTGAAAGTCGATGCAGATATTGGTTTGATCGTTTGAAATTTGGCGACACAAACTTAGAAAATAAGCCAGAAAGAGGTTGACCATCAGATTTCGACGGCACTTTTGGCAACCGTGAAAGCGAACGAAAGCTTGACAACTCGAATGCTGGACAACATCTACGTGGATCATTCAAACAACGTTCGGTTATTGAAGTATTTGGTGACTACACTCCGGATTGATCATTTAAAAATTTTGCAGTTGAATTTTTATGTTTCCTTTTTTATAATAAACAGTGCTCAAAAACTCCTGATAATATCATTGGAAACGCCTGATAATTATGCTCCAACCCAATATTTATGCTACATAATAGACTCATAAGGGTGTCTTCTTTATAGCGGTTTCATTTTATGAGTAAGTGGAAATGGACATTTTTCACCCTAATTGGTAACATTTTTTTTTATCTTCTCATATAGGAAGAATTAAATATTGCAATCGTGAAAAATAAAAATAATTCTAATTCGAAATTTCCATGAATCTCCATGTTTAGACCACCCTGAGCTCGAAAAATACATTTTGGAATATGTCTGCCAGTGACTCAAACTCAAAAAGATGACTCAAAAAGGCTTTGATACAGATGACATTTTGTTTATGATCTTAGCACCGGATTCATATATTTCTATTCCTTCTTCAAATTTTGACAAAATCTATTCAAAGGAAGTCTATCTGTCCTGCTTTTAAAATATAAATGAATACAATATTTACAGAATGGCACAATAACTAACAAATTCGGCACACTAACTTTACATCTATATTGTAAACACACTCAAATATTGAGCTAAATTCGTTAAGGATTGAATGTCTATCGTCTCTATTTTCAGAAGAATGTCACGCGATAACTCAAAAAATGCAATAACTTAACTGTATCGAATCGGGAATGGGATTTTGTGATTACAAACATAGTTTTGTTTCAAATTTTGGTTCAATTAGTTGACAAAAATAAGAGTAAAACAAACTAAATTTTTGGATATTATTAACCTCGTGCCAAAGATTAATCGCCAAAAAGTTCGCCAAGGATTACTGATATAATTAGTAAAAATTATTATTATCTTAAAGTAATTATTATCTTAAATATTGTTCGCCAATACCATGAAATATATTCTTCACCTTACCCAAGCTCAACAATTTTTTGTGGCGTTTGAGGGGATAAAGTCTTTGTTCGAGAGGATGCGAGAAAGTTTTGGAAATACCACTCCTATTGGTTATTTAGTTCACATTGCTCTGGAGTTTTTGAATGCCTCTTAGTTACGAATTTTCTTTACAAACAAGGCTACAAAATAGTCTCATCAGCCGTGTAATGAAGTTTCACATAACAGTTACTCTCAAGAAACAGTTACCTTTATTTACCTCAACAGTTACCTTTAACTTTATTGCTTTACGATTGTTTACTGAATAGTGTTTTTATAGTTTGTTAACAAAATTTAGTTAACTTAAATTCAATTAAATTTTGCTTGAGAAAAGTTCCAAATTTTCTAAAAATTTAAATTTTGGTTATTGAAATTAATCGTAATAAGTTTTAATTATTGGTACTGCAAATATTGGGGAGAGGAAATCGATTTTTTTTCTATTGTTGCCAATGTCATTTTATCTAATTTGCCAATGTCATTTTTTCTTAATTTTTTTCCTATTGTTGCCAATGTCTTTTTATCTAATTTTTTTCCTATTGTTGCCAATGTCATTTTCCTAATTTTTTTTCCTATTGTTTTTATAGTTTATTAAAAAAATTATGTTAACTTAAATTCAATTAAATTTTACTTGAGAAAAGTTCCGAATTTTCTAAAAATTTACATTTTGATTATTGAAATAAAACGTAATAAGATTTCATTACTGGTACAACATATAATACTGCAAATATCGGAGAGAGGAAATCAATTTTTTTCCCTATTGTTGCCAATGTCATTTATTCTAATTTTTTTCTTATTGTTGCCAATGTCATTTTTTCTAATTTTTTTCCTATTGTTGCCAATGTCATTTAACGCATTTGTCCTTTATAGGAAAATCGAGCCCTTAATTGTTACAATTTAAATTTTTTATGACTTAAAGCCTTTTTCACAGAGTTTATCGATCCTCCTGCGATGAAACAGAATATTTTATATATAATTTTAATATGAAATATTTCAAAAAAATATTTTATTCTAAATTTTTTCAAGCAATTGATGCATAATACAATTGAAAATATCTATGATTGTTTTACCCTTTATTTACCGAATTATGTTTCCATCCATTTTTTAACTTCATTTTTGCACCAGTAGTTCAGTTGTTTTCTTTCAGAATATTCCCAGGGAACCGAAGAAAAAAAATGTAATTAACAGAAGTATCTTAATTATTTTAATTAATAATGAAATATTTTTAGTTCCTGCTTTTATCTTACATCAACTTCATGCTATTTGGGTGACATTCTCCGTGTTCTTTAGAATACCATCAGCAAAAATAGTCGTAGAGTAAAGATATAAGCTAGATTTCAATGTCAGTAAATAAAGGGTCCTATTATATTTTCCTACAAAAGTCATGAAGAAAATCTTACTTTTATTAGCCCAATATCGTATGTTTTTCACTTCAGGTACATCTTGTTCATCGGGCTTAGTGCCGTTCAAAGCAGTATCTGAAACAAACAAACACATTTGAATGAAATATATAGCGTAAAAAAACGCTAAACATTTGAGAATGTCGCTTTGAATATTTTCAACAAAGTTGAACTTTGGTGGAAAAGAAAAACTGGCTTGGTAGTGGGAGTTAATATATAGATAACCTTTTACCAAATTATCTAGTACAAGGAAACTTACTTATTTGAAAAACTCCGGAGCGATGAGTTGGGTGAGAAGAGGAGTGATAAGCAGTGCTACTGGATGGAAAAGTCCCCAAATTTGTTTCTCTTTCTAGTCAGTTGCCATCATGCTCTGGTTTAGAGACCAGCGGACCTTCGCCGTCAAGAGCTTCTTTTCTAACTGTCGCTCACTTGCTGCTAAGCAACGTGCCTTCCGCCCTAGCTTTGAAATTCCTCCCCACAGACCTTGTTTCTAGCCATAATTCGATTTTGTCGTGGATTAACTCATTTCGGGAGTGTCGCTGAACTCAGAAATGGACATCAACGGACCACCAGAACTCCGGAAAATGTCGAAAGAGTGAGGAAGTCAGTTCTGCGTTCTGCTCACAAACACGCAGGTGCTCTGGGAATTTCTGTCACCACTCTTCGACGAATTCTCCATCAAGACCTTCCATTTCATCCCTATAAATTGGCTGCTGTGCAAGAATTAACTGAACCCAATTTTGTTGCCCGTCAAAATGCGTGTGAAATGCTTCTTGACAACCTGCCTGAAGACGCGATCGTTTTTTTCAGCGATGAGGCTCACTTTGAAATCCCTGGTTTATGAAGTTCGACCACGGACCATAGCTCACCTCAACAACAACATTCGCAACGCCATTGCCAACATACCGATTGATATGCTGCAAAGAGTGGACACTTACATCAAAAATTGACTGAATCAGTGTATGCGCAATGGGGATCGCCATTTAACCGATGTCATTTTTAAAACTGTATGAAAAAAAAATTGGGATATTGTACTCTCAAATAAAAAAAGAATTAAAACAATAATTGAACTACTTTTGTTTTTATTGCTCTTTCATACAAGTAAGTTTTTCTGGCGCACCCTGTATATAGAAAACCATTTACAAAATTTTCTAGTACTATATCGTCTAGATTAAGTGATTTCATGTGAAGTGATATCAACAGTGAATGATCAACAATATTAGAAGAATGCTCGTTGTTTCGTTTTTACTATTATGACTATACAAACATCAATTTAATGTTCTTTGTAAAACAATCGAATTCACTAAATGCATAGAAGTATTTTTATGAGTATCTACATCTTTTTATGTGTTAAATGTTTGTTTAGTTCTGTTTTGTCCCCTTAAACATTAATAAATATATTTTACATAAATGCTGGTCGTTTCCTTTCCCCACATTCCCACAGTAATTATATATAATAGAAATAAATAATTATATATAATATTTAAATGGCTTCTATTAATCAATAGAATACATTTAAATATTATATATATTAAATTAATGTAACAAAATAATAGTGGCCCTATAAATAAACTTTAAATAATTAAAATTACGCATATGCTTCGAATTCGGAATTTTTTTTGATAGCATGTTGTTGCTGTTGCTCTTTACAAGCTCGCTGACAGATGTCAGCGATTTAAGCCGAGCGAGCATCTCTTGTTTTATCAGTAGTGTCAACTAGGGTCACAAGTACGACTTAGAAACTTCCCATTTGCTTCCCCTTTTTACTGGGGCACATTCACAGATAGAACATAGAAGAACAACCATGCCCGCTATCCCTATGCGTTGAAATGAAATAAAAAGCTGTCAAGAAATGGACTAAAAAAATACCAAAATTAAATTTTAATACAATCCTGTTAATCTATATATTGACAGTATACTCTGTTTACTGCATCTGATTCACTGAAATGTTAGTTCATTCTTTTGAGAGCAAAACTGACCGAGGGTATCATTATTTTTAAACTATTTCAATGGCTGTGTAGCGATAGTGTTGACTGAAATTGTGCCAATGCGAAGGTTGAATTCCGCCAAGAATCGAACCTGTGATGTTTAGTTTGAAAGTCGCGTAACATATCCACTTAACAAAAAATTATCACCGATGATTAGTGATAGTTACTGGCTTATTAAGATGTCACCACAATATTCCCCTACCAATGAGTCTGTGGAGAGACAAACGATTTTATAGCGCCAAGCGTTATGGCTAGCGAGGAGAGTTTTGTTACGTCAAGTAAGTCTGACGTCTTTGATTTTTGAGTCATGTGAGTCTGACGACTTCGCTTTGGTTGAGTTTGCTGCGGTCTGTATGAAGGCTCATCGCCAGAAGTCACCAATGTGGCGATAGTGTTGGCTGAAATTATGCAATTATGGAGATTAAATTCCCCCAAGGATCGAACCAGCAATGTTTGGGCTTGAAGTCCAGTAACTTAACTATTCGACAAAAGTGATCACCGGTGTTTAGTGGCAGTTACTGGCCTATTGAGAGGTCAGCACAAGAGTCCCGTCGAAGTCCTGACGCTCGATTGGCAAATTCAATGTTTCGAAATTCAGCCCGTTTTTGTTACAAAGAGTGGAACATTTTTAACAGTGCAGATATGCATAATTTACATGGCATGAAATTAGCATGATTTAGACGATAATTAAGAGAATCGCTTATTTTAAGCGTTAAATAACTAACTGAATCAAATAGCAATTTTATAAATAGAAATGACCTCTAGTAACTGCTCATATTTTCCATCTATATTATATTATAAATGTGAAGATTTGCACGGATGTTTGTTACTCAATCACGCCAGATCGGATGAACGGAATTGGATGAAATTGAGCACAAAGAGAGATTACAGTCAGGAATAGAACATGGGCTACTTTTTATTTCGGTTCATTAAGTGGTTCATTTTTTATTCATTAAAAACTCATTTTTGCGCCCAAAAGCTGAGGCCCACCAAAGATAAGGAAGGCTCCATTTTCCGCCCAATAGAGTTGAGGTTAGGCGACCGATTATTTCAAATGATTCTATTTATTTTCTTTGTATTGGATGTGTTTAAAATCCAATGTGGTGAATGAATCGATCTTTCGGGTTCATTCTGAAGTACTTTCAAATGAAAAGAAAACAGAATATAGGAAATAAAATTTTCTAATCGACATTACATTACCCCAACTGGCGTAGGAAAGTCAGACATGCGCGTGACGCCAACTGGCGGTGAAAGTTCGTCACGGGATTGTGACAACTGTGTTTGATTTAAATGAAAATTTTAAACATTATGTGTATACTACGGTTATAGCTATCTCCATCTCGATTAATAAATAAAATGGATTTGACTGGGCTTGATTTGCTGTTTCGTTTTATTTTGGATATACAATGTAAATAAATTGTTTTTACGTTGGTTGTGTGTTTTTATTAAATTGTATTTATGTTATATATTTTTCGTCTATGCTTCTACTTTGAATTGTATCGTTTTTAGGTTAGGCTTAATTTGATAGCAAAATTTCCAGCCGAACAGAGTCGCGGGTAATTTCACTAAATATTTCTTTTTACTTTACTACACCTATTCGGTAAAGTTTCAGACTGATGGCTGTTATTGGTCACAAAATATTCTTCAGGAAAAGCATTTTGAGGAAACAAAGACATTTGGCACCTCAGAACGGAGACCTCCTTTTCTTGATTTCTCGGATTTGCCTTGGTTAAGCGTAGATCTCGCATAACATAACGAAAACTATTATTCCTATTTATTATTTTGATCATCGGAATAGAAAACTAAGAAGCTGAAAAATTAAGAAGAAAAACTTGTTTGGTTAATTTATTAAATATTGAAGTATATCACAGCTTCTGCAATTTCTTTCATTTCAAAAGTGTTTATATCTTTCACTGTCTTTATGAGAGTTTTTACTTACTGTAATTCCCAACTTTTTACTATCTTGAAATAAATCGATTTCTATCTATATATTTGAGAGAGTGCTCATTTTTACCTGAATTTTCATTCATCTCTCATACATATTAGCTTTTCACATTCAAACCGACAGAATTCCATTCGGTTTGATGCAATATGATCACATTTAAAGTTTTTCCATCATAAAACAATCTTAAGAACAGATGAAAAGTTCAACTCAGTTTTGCTTATGTGCGTTGTTCATTTTTTCAGTTTTCGAGCAAGGTTATGGGAAACATAATATCATACTCACATTTTTTTAATACCGTGTTACAGCTCGCCTGAATTAAGCATTTCCTTCATTAACGAAACTGATCGTAGAAGGAAAAATATTAAAGAAAGCTTAGAAGGACGTTTTCGTTTGAAGCTCTTAAAGATTATTATTGTTAGCTTTATTTTCCCCCTTGCCATTTTACATTACACTGAACGCATCTCTAAAAAAATCGAGCAATCGATATAAATAAAATTGAATGCTTTTCTCTTATGCAATGCTCATCCGATTGCGATGAAACTTGGAAGAGTTATTACTTGCACTGACGGGATGGTTAGTAAAATTACGAAATCTCTATAAATAAAAACAAATATATTTGTCTCTCCCGTGCCGTTCTTCCGATTGCGATGAAACTGGCTTCTTATTACTTGCACTTATTTGTTTCTGCTGAAGATGGAACAAAAATATGGCCAACTCTAAAGTTTTGAATAATAAAGTTGAAAAAATAGAATAAATATTATTTACGCTTCTCCTTTATACATCACTCAATTACAATGAATGTATTCATTTCCGATTCGAAAGTAAATATTATTCTTTCTATCATTCTTTATTAAACAAGACAGTTATTTTAAATTCCAAACAATTTTTTCAAAATTATTCTTTCTGCGGTAGCAACTCGCTGGGTACCAGCTAGTATCTAAATAAACGCAAGGACGGCGAAGAAACTAACAATTTATTAATTTCTTTTTGTAGAAACCGCTGCTTAGAAGCTTTTATTAAATGCTCATGGTTGAAACATTTGCAAAATCACAAATAGAAACCATCAAAAATTGTCTTAAGTGAGCAGCACACTATATCCTTTGATTCATTTTCCAAAAATTTTTAACTGGGTACATTGAGTTAAAATTTGATGTTTAATTTCAGTTTACTTACTCATATATATATTATATAAAAATGAATGTTTGTCTGTATGTCTCTTATGCGCTCTCAAATCTATATAAATAAAAATGAATGTTTTTCTGTGTGTTTCTTATGCACTGCCGTACCGCTCATCCGATTCCAACGAAACTTTTACAACACATTGCTTGCACTTACGCGAAGGTTATATGCATAATACAGTAAACTAAAATATGAAAAAAATATTTTCAGAAATACTTACCGCATCTATTGCCATCCCATCAGAGATATTTACCATTAAACATCTATTTACCATCCCA
>JAPMOQ010060656.1:0-51854 GCA_026543055.1 Argiope trifasciata
TATTTAATCTCTTCATAAATTGTTATTTGTAATTCTTTTCTCTGAGTAATATTAAAAATTCACTACTTTTATTGCTTAGTTATTTTTTATACATTTTCTTCTCATTTTACTTAATATTTATGGCAAAAATAAAGTTTCTGATTCAACATACTATTGAACTAGAGCTATTTCCTTCTTTTTACTTCATATCACAGTTTTTGGAAACTAAGAAACTGTATAAAACAAAAATCTGTTTTTATTTATCTGTAACATGTAATGTTTCATTTTCCCATTTTCTTTCATTTTTTATTGTATTGATTTTTCTTTTACTCCTCCCACCTATTTCAGTGCAATATATTAAATGTTATCACTTTTCTCTAACATGTGTATTTCTTCATTTTAGAATGGACACAAACCCTATGCAAATTTCTAAGAGAACAATTACAGAAACTTTCAGAACACCATAACAGTTCTTTAACAAATAGTGGAAGTAACTCGTCTTCTACAACAACTCTTGTTACCAGTACTGTAGGTTCACTCAGTAGTCTTGGGACTGGAAGCAATCAAAATTCTACTTCTTCATTAACAAATAATTCTTTAAATGGTGTTACTGTGGAAGTTGCATATAAGCAGTGGCAGTATTGTACACAATTAGCCAGACATTTGTATGAGGTATGATTTTTTGAACATTATTTTTTAGAATTTTTATTACTTTCATATTATTTTCATTTTAACTGTTTAATATGACATACAAGCTATTTAAATATTGGATATACGTCTTTTTATTGGTTTATTAACTTATAACTTTTTATTTGAAAAATGAGTAAGGAAGAATTTTTGAAATGTCTATTTCATGTGTACAGGACATGAAAATTCTCTTAATCAAGTAATTAAATTAATTTGACTTATATGTGGATTTGTTTTTATTTAAATACATTTAGAGAAAAATAGTTGATAGTTAGTGGATTGTATGTAATTCATTATCTTTTTTAAAGTAAGAATAAGATATTTTGATTGCATTTATTTGTTATTTATAAACTTTCATAATTACTTATAATATATGAATAATTTCAAATTTAGTAATGAATCCCAAAATCGTTGAAAAAAGTTTATTAAAGAGCATTTTCAGATCAAGTAACTAGGGGTTAATATGTTGACAGACTTTCTAGAATTTTTTTATTCATATCAGTTGTGTAAATCAACAATATATATAAACTTACAATGGCTTCTCATATCAAAAAAGTTTCATGTTTAGATTTTTGTATTTTTCTAAAACTAATTTTAGGAAGGGCTGTTGGATAGACAAGATTTTCTGACATGGATTCTGGATTTGGTTGAAAAGACTAAAGAAAAAGAAGATCCTTTAAACAAAACTGTTTTAGCATTAGTGATGCAAGTAAGTCTTTTCTAAAAATTTATGATTTTTAATTTAAAAACTACTGCATGTTTAATTAATAGTGATAACTTTTTCTTACTTCCTGTTAACCATTTCTGAAAAATGGTAAAAAACAAATTTTGACAACACTTTCCATGTATTTGAAATTAATTATTTTGCTCTTTCTTAGTACATTGATGAATTCAAACACTCTCAGTTATTATCAAGACGACTGGCACATCACTGTGCAAAAAGAATCAATATGCTTTTGTGTGAAAATATTTCAGAAGTGTCTAGATGCCAAAGTCCTATAATGAATAATTCTACAAAGTTAGTTTTACTTATATACATTTTTTATATTTATTTTTTCAATAAATACCATATTTTCTTACTAATTATCTTTCAATAAATATTTTTCAGTGTACCTGTACCATCTTCCCAATCCAATTTTAATCCTATAAGTGCTAGTGTGATGGAATATTTAAATTGTTGTCTTCATAGAAGTACTCTTTTATTTCTTTCCTCTGTCCTCCAGGTATGAAGAAACAAATTTTCTATAATTTTTTTAAAGCTATCTTCAATCTTACAAACTTTATTCACTAGATTTTATATTTTGAAGTATTTATAATTTCCATTCTTCAGAAATGCAATTTATTAAAATACTATTAGTTTGGCTTATAATTCATACATTTTTCAAAGTACAAATACTGTCATGCTTTAGATTTCACTATTTTTTAGAATTTTATATTTTATTTACAACTAGCCGCCTTTGGCGACCAGCTGGTTCGCCATGAGTAAAGCGTTCTAAAATTTTCAATTAAATCACATATTCATTAGCCTTGAAGTAATTCCGGGCATTGATTGGCCTGAAATTAATATTTTCTTTAAGATGATGGACGGAAAGTTCTAAAAGTAAACCTTTTCCTAATAATATTCTTTAATTTTATAAATCAGTCAGTTTCAACTATCAGTTATGCTTCCAAAATATTAAAAATGTTTTTTTCGTTGATGTTGCCAAAACATTAAATATTTTTTTGAAGAAAGCGAGAAAGGGAAAAAGTATTGATTTAATGATACAGATATTGCAAATGATTACATAAATATGCCAATAAGTCAGGATTTCAATGCATATCCTGTCTAAATTCAATCAGGTTTACTGTAAATAAAGAAGATTTATTGAGTTAATGATATAGATATTGCAAACGATTGTAGAAACCTTTGCTTTGCATTTATTTTTTAAAGAAAATATCACATTTTATATATTTTTTTATTTTATCCAGTCACGTGCTAAAAGTTGTATTTCTTTAGATTTGATTTACGATGATAGTATTTTTTTTTGAACTTCCGTCATTGGTTTCTTTCATTTTTATCCAGTCACGTGATTAAAAAAAACGTTAAACTATTTCTTTAAAAATTCGTTAAAAATAGAAGCTTAAGTTATACATTAAAACACTGATACCATTAGAAGGCTAATTTTTTAATCTTTAAATTGATGTAAAAATCATGTTTATGCGATCATATTTTCGGAAGTTATAGCGGAAAAACGTCGAAATTTCGCTTAAATTTTAATTAATTCAAATTCTAATTAAAAATTTGAAAAAAGGGCTCCGAGGTGCACATTCCGGACGTCCAAGGTATACATGTACCAAATTTGGTAGCTGTAGGTTCAACGGTCTGGCCTGTAGAGCGCCAACACACACACACACGCACACACACACACACACATTGAGCTTTATTATAAGTATAGATTACCCACCTTTGCTTATAAATGGTTTCAGTTGATTATGCTTTTTATGGAAAAACCATGATTAATAAATAACTACTATTACTGCCAAAATAACCAACACTATAAAACAACTGTTGTTTTTAAAAATATTGTTATGGTTTTAATGTCTCTTAATTCATTTATATATAATTTGATATTCCTGATTCTTCATATAAAATTTTTTTAAATTAAAAAATAGACGACATGTACATAAAAACCTTTCTGTTGACAATGACTTCATTAAAAATGTAATTATAAGAGTACTTTATAATTCCTCTTATAAACTGTAGAGTTATAAATTAGAACCTTTCTTCCTTGGTTTTTAACAACAATCATGGTCAGAAGTTAAATTCATAAAAAAAATAGCACAGTAACTAAATTATCATCATAGAAATGGGTTTTTTTTAATGATGCAAAAATTATTGTTGCGCATTAATATTATTGAATGCTATGGCAGGAGTAATATTATTGAATGCCCCCTCCCCCCAAAAAACGTAATTTTGAATTAATTAAAACTCTACTTTAAAACATCAAGAAAATCTCTCTGAAGTTAACATTCTGTTCTTTCATAATATGTTTGTGTCAAACTTGATAGTTCCAGTCAAATAGCATTTCTACAGAACTTGAAAAGACAATTATGAACTTATCTTAACTAATAGTTAGTAGTATCATACTGATATAGTAAAAAAACAGATTAGTTGAAATTCATTTTAAAAATTAATTTCAGTATTATGTTTCCTGTTAAAAATATAATAAAATTTCAAACTTTGTATGTTTATCAGATACACAATATTTATTTCCTGTCAAGGTAGGTCAAACAGATACCAGATACAATGCACATTTAAGTAGTTAAAAATGGTTATTCTAATAATATTTTACTATTTGTTCTGTATTGTGTATAATATTGACAAATATGTGATGTATGAACTACTACATGTTTTAATAATGTCTTTATTTTCGTAACCATTTGCTTTCTCCTAATTTAGATAATAACCCTTGAATGCCAAAGTGCTCTTGTCTGGAATAATATAGGTGAAGGAAAGAATGCTTCTGTTTTAAATGGATCTCCCTTGGATCTTTTGCCTTGTGCACCATCTAGTCTTCCCATGCCTCCACGTCCATTTAATAGTCAGGTGAATACATTGACATATTTTCTAATGCTATTAAAATAACTTTTCTTCTATCCAAAATATGCCATATATTTTAAATTCTAAGTATAATTATAACTGCAACTATTTCATTTTTTAAAATTTAATCATCTGATGAGAGTAGTTGCTGCAAACAGTTCCCATCTAGGGGGGGGATACTTAATTGAATTTTATTCTTTTTTAAATCTAAAATGTATATAATTATTTCTATTAATGTGGTTTGATTTTTTGCTTATTTAAAGACTAAACAACAATTTTTGTTATTGCGCTCTGTGCCATTATAACTAACATTTTACCCATCCAATTTATATATTATTAAAATTTATATTATTTCTCTTTTATTTAAGATCTTATACTTGATTAATTATATATAAATACTTTTTTAGAAGAAAATAATTTATACTTTTATGAAATAAAATTTACTTACTATTTCATAAATAGTTTATATAATTGCTAACTTTGTCTTAAAGATTGATATTATTACTAGAGAAAATCATATATTTGTCATAAAATTTGTATTTATTATCTTGTCAGAGAGCTTTTATATACATATCAGATGCTTTTTTTAGAAAGAAAATCATTTATATCAACAGAAGTACTCATTATTTCTTACCCCTCCCAGATTCGTGCCGAGTTAAGAATAGCAGAAGAGCAAATCAGACAAAGAGGTCGAGCTGCTGAAGTTAGATGGTCTTGTGATAAATGGCAGCAGACTGCTTTGGGTGGTAGGTTTCTGTATTATTGAGCTTTAAAGGAATTTTGTGACATTAAAAAATAACTATCTAATGAATGTTTTTAGATAAACGAATTCTTCATAATGTAAAAAATTAAATATTCTGGCACCTGTCTGGTTTCCGTCATAAATTTTCTTTTTTACTTAACTTTTACTTAAATTTTTGCTGGACTTCAAATTTTCTCAAAACTTATCTCTAGTATTTGCAAGTGTTTTTTTTTTTAATAATAGCTAAGATTAATTAAATAACAAGGACATTGTTTCATTTGCATGGTAAAGAAAGCAAGCTGCACATAAATTATTTATTGTTTCAAATATTAGGGATCTTTATGAATCATCAATAATTGATTAATAGCAGTAACTCCAGGTGCATAAAATATGTGTTAATTTGTACAGAAGTAAATTCTAGTACTAATGCAAAACAAATATTTACAGCAAATATCATTGCAGGAATCTCCAACTTCTGTAGTCAGCATTTGATACAAACTGACATAACTGCATGAGAATTGCATTTATTGTTTTACAAATTAGTATGAAGGGAAATTTCAGAAATTTATCAAAAGTCATTGATTTCTCAAATGTTTTTGAAAAACAAATAATCTCTCATAGCTGTTTATAAACTAATTTTATTGTTGTTAGAAGAGTATGAAGACGAGTCTCCACGAAGTATGGGGCGGGAGAATTTAATAATTTCAAAAGGAATTGTCAATTTAAAATAATACATATATTTAATACAAGTAAGAGTAAATGTTTTGAATTACTTTTAAAAGCAGTTTGTATTTCAAAATGTTTTATTGTTATATGTTGATGCTGTTATGTATTGCATGAAACATTTTTATGCTGAATAATGTAGAAAAAATAAATTACCATTTGGTTTTTAAAAAATGACCTGAAATAAATATTTGCAAGTTATTTCAAGTAATTAAAAGTTATATTATTTAAGTGCAATGATCGAAAAGTTTGAAATTCACCAATTTTGAGAAATAATTTTTGTTAATTTATTCATAATTTTCTAAAAATCTGCATAATAATAATTGAAAAAATTATTTAAATTATCAGTAAGTATTATGTAAGAGGTCTCTACATATATAAAAAAACTTTTCCATTTTATTTTATTTATTACCTGAAATTTCCTAAAATTATTTATTTTTAGGTTCCACTATTCAGCAAGTACTGAATGCTTTAGATGCTCTTGACCGGCATAATTTTGATCGAGTTGATAGTAGTAATAGTTTAGATACTCTTTATACAAAAGTTTTTCCAGTCCCTGTAAATAAAGAAAAATGTCCTACTTATAATAATAACTGGAATGAAACGCTCGTTCAAGATGAAGCAATTGTCCGCTTACTTTGTGAATGGTCAGTAACAACAAAGCGATGTGGTGAACACAGAGCCCTTGTGGTGGCAAAGCTTCTTGAAAAGCGTCAAGCAGACCTGACTGCAGAGGTATTGTATGTTTCCTTGCTGTCTATTGTAAATTGTTTTCAGAAAAGTGGATTTTTTTAAACTATTCTATTTGTTTTTCTTCTTCCTTTTGTAATTTTGTTGTGCTTGGTTGAAAAAAAAATTTATTACCATCATGTCATTATTTCCTTCTTTATAATAAATTCTTGTTAAAAAGGGTTTTTTAAGAAGACATACTTCATTTTAAATTAATCTTTCATTTTGTGTGTTTAAGGCTTGAATTTTATAATTGTTATTTCACTCTTCCATGTACTAGAATTCTATAGTTTTTTACTTTTTTAGGATTCCAATGAGAATAGAATAATTGAAGATATTATCAATTGACATTTTAATTTATCCTGAAACTTATGACAGAAAATTGATGCCATCTAGTATTTAATTTGGAAAATTTTTGTATTCCATAATATTTATAATAATGAATTGAAAAAATGGTTGATAAACTAAATAGTAGTATATAGCAAAAGAAAATATTTTTTGTTAGTGGATGAAAAATTAGAAAACAAAAATTTTACTGAAAATCGTTTATACTAGAACTGGAATATTTGTTCTTGGGGATCTAAGAATATTAGTAGAAGGTAAAGAAATTTTATGACTATTTATTTGGATGTAAGTTTATTGAAAGCTGTTTGATTATTATATTGGTTTGCATGAGCTACTGCAGCATCAATGTTATGGTTTTTGATTTCTAAATGCGAAATACACTTTAGATGTGATTATGATTTATAAATTTTGAGAATTGCTCTATTTGATCCTTGTATTTTTACAGCTTTTGTTGTTGTTGTCAGATTTTTATGCAGAAATTATTTTCCTTCCTTAATACCTGGACAATAATATTTTTGAAAACTTTATATTATGCATTTGATATTTTTACTATGAATATTCAAAGAATATCTGCTTTCCAATACCTAGAAAGTTGTAATATGTTGTTAGAAAATGAAGAAATGAATTTAAATGCAGAAAAATGACTGAGGAGTTTCACCCCCCTATTTTTATTTTTTACCTTTAATTCAGTGAACTGTGAAGCCTTTTGGCACATGTGGTGCATATGTACTAATCTTAATATTTTTTTTTCTGTGCTTGTATAGTTTTAATTAAAATATTTACGTATTTAAAATCATATATGCTCTTGGTTATACTCTATTGCAATTAGATTTTTTGAGAATCTTTTAGCAACTTAGATTCAGAGAGCAGTACTATGATGAGGATTAGAGAATATAAGTAACTTTAACGGATATAAAAGAAGTAGGAAAATTCCTATTTTTAAAAGCTGAAAATAATAAATAAAATCAAGGCTTCCATGTTTTTAAGAACCATTATATATATATACCAGCGGGTGACCGAGCTCCGCTCGGAGAAAACAGGTATCGAAGCTAACTCGAAGATTTAAATTTTCAATTGTGATTTATCAAAACAATACATGCCATAAGAAAATTTGTGAAACCATTGATGAAAAGATAACCGGTTAAAGTGCACCATTGTAAACTATTCTAAACAAAGTTAGAGTTTGGAAAGGGAACTATTCTATACAAAGGTAAAGTAAAGGTAAAGATTGAAGTGTGTTGAAGTTCAATATTTTTGACAAATTTATTTAGAAAAACCAAACATGTATACATACATAAGAAACATATTATAAACCTATAACAGCATAAACATAAAACTTTATTAGTTCGCCATATTGGCTATAGATGGCAGCACGTTACCACTTGAAAATTTAAGTAGCCATTATGGCGAACTAATAAAGTTTGAAAATATCCTATCTTTAACTCCGAACTGCTCGACCGTAGCGCTTCAAAACCGGCGCCAATCGATTCCTCGTGGCCAAAAACCCCAGAACCCCAAGTTTACTGGAGTTTATTAATTCTGGGGCGATTTTCGACTTGGCAACCATTCCTCGTATTATAGTATCATATATATATATATATACATATAATCTTGAATGAATTAAATATTATTTTACTTTCCAGAAATTTGGTGAAACAGATGCAGTTGATGAAAAAGATTCCCAGGATTCCACTAGTGTTGTACCCCTATGTCTTCCAGTGTTTCAAAATCTCTTAGTAAATTTTCTGGATACTCAAGCTCCAGTTATAGGTACATTATTTTTTATAATCCTTTATTGTACACTTTAAAATGTTCAAATATATAATTACTATAAAAATGTAATATACTATTAATTCATTTTAATATACATGGTACGGTTATATATATTATATATAATATGTTTATATATATATAGTATATGGTATGGTTATGTATAGTATGGTAATATATATTATATGTGTGGTTGAGTAATTTATTTAAAAATTTATTTCATATATTTTTTGTTAATAATATAGATCTATGAAATAATTTTGAATAATATTTGAAAATATTTGTTTTAAAGTAACTAATTTTAAAATTAAACTCTTTAGAACTATTTGTTCTTCAATAATTGTTGATACTGCTACATGTAATATATCAGTTACTACTGATGACAAGGTAACCAATTTTGGAGATTATATGCATAATTAGTTTCAAAATAAAATTGATGTTTACAGTTTGCAGTCTTCATTATTATGTTTAAATCTCTGTGATGATTTATTAAGCTTGTAAACAAAAGAATACAATATTTAAACACAATTGAAGAATTAATTATGGCTTGAAATTATTTTATTTATGACTAGTCACTCTAACAACCAGCTGGTTCAGTGGAAATACTGGTTATATATAATTTTATTTCAATCATCTATATTTATAAATGTGAAAGTCTGGATGGATATCTGTTACACAATCACGCCTGAAATGTTGAACAGAATGGGATGAAATTTAGCACAAAGATAGATTATAGGCAGGAATAGAACATAGGCTACATTTTATTCCAGTTAATTTAGTGTTAATTTTTTAATTAAAAATTTTCACACCAAAAAGCTGAAGCCAAATCTTGCTAAATATGAGTAAGGCTTCGAGTTTTTTTTCCCCCAACATTAATCCGATTAGGGTTAGCAGAATTTCCACTGATAATTTCAAAAGATTCTGTTTTTTTTTTTTTTTTTTAGTGTTTGATGTTGTTAATTAATCGATCTGTAATTTCACTTTTTTTATTCAAATTTAAAGATAATTCTTTTTTAACTTCAATAATGGGGGGAAAAAGTCACATGATGTGATATTTGATGCAACAATGAAAACAGTTTGAATTTCAGGATAACAGTATTATATTTAGTTGGAAATTAAGTTACAAATATTTTTTTAAATGCTTGAATTTTGTGGCTGTTAAATTGGTATTATTAAAAAAGACAAAAAAAAATGTAAGTGTGTGAAATGCATTGTTGTGCTGTGATATTTAAAAAGAATTTCAATAATTCCCTTTATTTTAAATAATTCAAATTCTTGCCCTTTTTTTTTTTTTTTTTTTAAATCCTGATATGCACATTCCCATCTTCAAAGTCTACAAGGGCCAAGTTGATCTTTGACTTGTAGAACATTAATGCATATATTCAAATTTATATTAGTTGAGATAACAATTTTCTATATCTTTTTTTTTTTTTTTTTTTAGATGATAGACCATCACCAGATAGTAAAATTGCCTTTGCCAATTTAGTCCTCCTCTTTGCTGAACTCATTCGCAATGATGTTTTTTCCCATGATGCATATATGTGCACTTTGATCTCCAGAGGAAGCTTTGCCAATGCACCTGGAGCTCAAGTGAGTTCATCCTCTGCAGCATGTATTCCGCATTCCAACAAGTCCATGTCTACTCCAGAACCATCTCTGATGGGGTTCATGCCTGACCCATCTAGAGGAATGTCCCCTGGACCTGGCAGTGCAGGTTGTATGGGTATTGGAGGCATGTCTGGATTAGGTATTCCCTCCATAGGAGATGGAAGGCAGCCAGAATCCCTTCCTATGTTTGAACCACCTGATAATCGTCCTGGATCAGTGAAACATGAGGTGAGATTCACTTATTAGAATCTTATTTAATCCTTTTTTTCCCGTTTTATCAAGATAAATGTCGTTTGTTTAGGTGTAAGGATATGTCTTAATTTAATTTATCCCTTTCAGGGGCGGTGACATACTCCATATGTCACCTTTTTACAATTTTTTTAAAACTAGAAAATCGCGTTGAAATAACTACATAAAATTTCCTAACGTTTTTTAAGTCTTTATCTTGCCAATAGACGGCAGCACAAGTCTTAGAAAGTATTCTGTTTCCACACAAAAAATTCAAGATGGAAGCATGTTTTCATATGATGTAATTTGTCTTCATTTTATTCCGATAAACTTTATTTTCGAATTCAAAAAGCTCATTTTTTTTGCGTCATTCATGTTAAAAAGCGTCATGAATCCCTAAAACTGCTTTCATTTCATAAAAATACCTTCTAATTACGAGTTGCATATTTGTGAATTCGCTCCAAAGCATGTTCTAGATGCGCGGTGACATACCCAGTATGTCACCTAACCCCCAGCCCCCTAAGGACCTTAATTTTTTTTAACTGTAAATTACATGTCAGTAATAGGATATAATCAGATTTAAATAATTGTTTCGAAAAAAAAATCATTTTTGGCATAGTGCCCCTGAAAGGGTTAAATCTTAAAGTAATTCCCTAATTTTTATCCTAAATTAGTCTAAGTTATTGTATTTCTTAATCCAAATCCCAGTGTTTAATTATTGCCAACTTGCACTCTGGAAATTCCTTTTCCTTCATTTTCTTTTCTCTGTTCTATGGTATATTAAATTGTTCATTAAAAAAAAAAAACTTCCTTTCAGCCACATAACTGCCAAAATTATGCTACACATATATTATATGTATACTTTATTTATATTCCACTTTTTTATTATATTGCCACATTTATAATTAATATAGATCGTGGCATTCTAATTTTGCAAGATTTGTAATGCTATGAGAACTGTGAACTTACACATATGTTTCTATACATTTTAAAATTTAAATATAACTACATAGTATTAAGTGAATGAAAATAAAATATGAAATATATTTGGTATTTCAATAACTTTTGTATGTATTTATTTTTAAAAAATATTAAAGTTAGATAAAATTAACATCAGAATTACAAAGCAATTAAAAAAATGTTGTATTAATAAATCTATGGGTTCTTGTGCTCATCAGTTTAAAGTACCAATTATTTAATATATTTTGTTAACTTTGAAGCCATCTTGGGATACTGAAATGGATACAGATGAAGCAAGAATCGATGCTGATTTGGGAAAACTTCTACAGCATATTAAGGAAGGACAGCAAAATATGAGTGATCAGCCTGGTTAGTATTTTTTTATAGAAATTTATTTTATTGATATCCTTATGAAAGTTTAGAATTTGTAATTAATTACTGCTAATCCTATGTTATCTGCTGCCATTTCACATTTTATGAACTATTTATTGTTGTGTAGTTAATAATAAATAATTAAAAAGTCATTATGATTAAGATCAAGTTTCTCAAACAACTGTCCCTTTATGATTGCTTATTGTATTTTAGATTTGCTGCATTAAATTTTCAGATGTTTTAAAATTGTTTTTTATATTTATTTTCATATTTAATTAATATTCAAGTTAATGTATTAAAAAAATGTTTTAGATGTTAGCCATTTTCTTTTTTAAGTGATTAAACATAAAGATATTTCAAATAAGATTTTATATTTATTACCAATTTTCTTGTGTCCATATTATTGGGAATGAAATTTTTGACTTTTCAGTCTTTTTTTTCCCCTTTCTTTAAATGTATTTTTATAGTTTTTCTAAAATATAATAATCTAACATAATGCTTCATAACATTTACTGTTATTTTAGAAGGCTTTTCTTTTATTGTTATGTTTGTTTTGTAAAGCTGATGTCCTTAATTAATCTCTGTATTTGGATGGTGTCTCTAAAATGTTTTTTTTTTTCTTTTTCTGTGTTTGTGTTTCACAATTTAAAAAGTATTTTCTATGAAATTTAATATTATCCTGAATATGTATTTTCCTTTGAAACTTGTTTATACTATAAATCTTGCTAATTCATGTGTGATCTTATCTGATAATAATTGTTGATCTTCTTGATGAATTGAAATAACCTACTTTTATTTAATAATATTTTTCCTCTTCACAGATTCTGTTGGATCAGATAAAGATGAATCTACACCCTTAAATGCCTCCACACCTTTAGGACATCCTTCTCTAGTGCCAGTCTGCACACCAGGCACTCCTGGGAATTCTAGTGCTAATAGCTCCCCTCCAACTACTTTAAGTAATACTGCCAGGCATTTACTATACACTACTCACTTTCCTTTGCCATCAGGGGAAGCACCTTTCCACGATTGTAATCAACGACATATACTTCTGTTTGGAGTTGGAAAAGTGCGGGATGAGGCTAGACACACTATCAAGAAAATGGTGAAAGAGTTAATGAAACTCTTTAATAAAAAGATGTGTATGGATATTGCAGATGGTGCAAAAGTTAAGAAGAATGCAAAAGATGGTTTCAACTTTGAAGCAGCTGTCAGTCGTTTTCAAAACTTGTCATATTTTGATCAACATGTTGTAACTAACACTTGTGCTGCATCTGTGATTGAAATACTGAGTGCCTTTTCTACTGGGAATTCGAACTATTTACCTTTAGTCGAGTACATCTCCTATTTGTTTGAGCTCATGGAAATTGCCTTAAATATACATGGCTTGATTGAATTTGCTATACAGGTAGGATATCCCTTTAAATAGTTGTTTAATGTAACAGCTTGACTATAATATAAACAAATTAATTGCTATTAAATCTTGCAATGTTTTTAAAATTATTTATCCTATCAAGCCTTAATGATAACTTCATAATTTTCTGCTGTTAAAAGAGAGGGTACGTATTGCATATTACAAAACTTTAATTTTCTAGCAAATTAAAGTTTTGCTATCTATCATAGTTTCCCTTCATAAATTGCTGTAAATAATTAAGAGTTAGCGTTAAAACTACTTTTGGGGGGGGGTTAAAATTCTGTATTTGAATAGTAATGAGTGCGATTGAATTTGTCAGTTTTAATTAAATATTTTTGCAATATGTAATTTCTTGACATGCTGAATTTTTTCCCTCTGTATCTTTCACAAAGAATTTTTCAATTTAATTAGTCAGCTTGTTGTACTCATTTCAGAACTCTGAATCATTTTTAAATGAAAATTTAGATTTTATTTGCATGGTTCATTCTATATGTCCACTATTTCAAGAGAAAACATTGAGATGATAAAAGTTAGTTTTAAAGAAAGGCAAGATGGCACTTTCATTCCTAAGTCTAAATAAAATAAGCTAAATAATAATGTCTTTTTTTATGATTCAAAGTTTTAAAAAAGTCATGTAATAAGACTGAAAATTACTGTACCTCAATAATTAAATTTTCAAAGGGAAAATGACTATATCTGGGCTGAAGTCTTTATTAAGATTTTAGATTGGAATTCAAACCTGAGATTTTTTTTTCTGTGAGGATGCCTGACTTTTGATTTTTAAAAAATTAGTTCTTTGTGATTTGAAAATTTCAAGAAATTGAAGTTTTAAAAAATGTAAATGCCCCAAGTACTGAAATACATATAAAGACCTTTCCTATAGCATGCAGCTAACCATGAGTTATGAAAAATGCTTTTTTTGACTATTTTATAATTTATTATTGAATACCTGAAAGAAAAGTTTTGCTCTTAATATAAAATCTGCTGTTTCAATTTATAAAAGAAAACATTTAATCATATTTACAAATTTATCTTCAGCAAAAAAGTGTAAATGTAGTTTAATCATGCAAAACTAAATCTAAAAATATTCAAGATGTAAAAAACTGAGTATAAGTAAAAACATTTAATGGGAATAATCTATTAAAATAATCAAACCATTAAAAAATAATTTTTGAGGAAAAACTTTGCTATTAACATGTTAAATGCTACTTGATCTAAAATGCTAATGAAATTAATCAAATTATAAAGAGTATTGAATAAGATTGAAAATTAATGTTCACGAATAAATGAGAAATGTTTTATTGGCTATGCTACTTTCATAATTTTATTTTTATTCATAGTAATGCCTGGAGTTCTTGAACATTATGTAAAGCAAACATGTATAGATTAATCCCCCCCCCCCCAAATTAGCTTTGAAATATACAAAGCAGTTTTATAAATTTATTATTTATATATGATGGACTGATGCCTTAATTTTGGAATACTTTCTGTCAAAACATAGGTGATATATATTACTCGCTTTTTTTCCTTTCTTTCCACCCACCCCCCACTGTTGGTAGTTTATTGTATTGTTCAATAGTTTATTGATGCATTTATCTTGAAGGAGAAACCAACCTTCTTTTGTGGATTTTAATTTACTATTTCAGCTCTTAAGTCCTTTTAAAAGATGCAAATTATTTTTTTGGCTGATATTCTTGGTGAAAAGCTGAGATTGAGAAATTTAAAATTAAAATATTTCAAATAAATAGATATTTAGAATAGTTTTAAAATACATTCAATCATAATCATTTCTAATGTTTATTATATTTCTTAAGTTTAATCATTTATCTAATAACTTTTATAATGTGAATTCCAAAATGCTGTGTTTTATTCATTTTTCTAATTATTTTTTTAGTTGCTTAAGGAATTAGTTGACGTAGAGATGCAGTTAGTAGCCAAGTCTTCCTCCTTAGCTGGTACCTATGCTACTTCTGTTGGATTAAGTATAGTTGGAGTATTGTATACATACCACTGTTGTTTATTAGTTTCTCAAGAACAAACTCTTGCCATTTTTGATGGGTTAGTTTGATTTATTGTTATTACTTACATTAGTTATTTGCATTTGCTTTCCATTTTGTTAAAATATTGTTATTTTTTCAATCTTTTGCAGTCTCTCGCGAATTGTTAAACACATAAACACGCCTACAGATTGTTTCTCTTCAGCTGAGAGATGTATTCTATCTTATTTGTATGACATGAATACTTGTTGCAGTTATGTTAAGGTAAGATTAGAGTAATCCCTCTGTTTTTATGAAAACATTATAAATATTGAATGATATTATCATTTATATAAAGAGTTATTTTTTTTTACTCGTTAATTGAATTTTATGTATTTGGTTCAAAAAAAATTTTCATGAATCGAAGATTAAAAATTAAAAATCCAGTACATGACAAAATGAAAGTAAATCTAGGGTCAAAACACAAAAAATATATAACCTTCCAATCTGAAAAGTGTAGAAAGTATCTATGACACTCTTAATGTGTCAAAGCTACCACAACCTCTGATCCAGTATGTGTTATCAAAACTTGCATAAAGGAATGGAGCAAATATCACTATCTTGAAAGTTATGGTACTTGTCAAAACTATTTTTCATGAGAAATTTGTAACTAAGATATTTTTTCATTTTCTATTTCCATCTTCAGTTTCTCATTGACTTTCTCCATTAGTAAATTTTTGTGGCAGTTGATGTTTTCATAAATTGGATTTCATATTCAAGACTTTGTTGATAAATGAATTGAAGGGTTTCTTTTTTTTCCATGGAAAGAAGAAAAACAAATTATTGATTCTATAAATTTAAACAAACAAAACTGTCTAATCAAAATTTCAGTGGTGAATATAAATTTATTGTAGTTTTGTTAGTATAAATTTTATGTTTGTATAATGTAACAATAGTGTGTTAATTCTTGTTATGCATTAAATTTTCAAAATTTTCCTTAAACAAAAATATATTATTAGAATATTTATTGACACAATAGGAGAATTATTTTGACCTATGTGTATCATTTAGAAGCATCAAATATTTTGAGTGATATAAGCTTCAGTTTTATGTTGAATTTTAAACTAACTTTTATGATTTTAAGCTAGAAACTGTTGAAAAATTTATGTTATAAAAAGCAAGTGTGAAGTGCATGTTTTGATTTTATAACCACCTCCATGGTAATGAAAAATTTATTGTGGTTTAAGCCTGTCCATTTCTATATATTTTGGAAATTTGATTTTTAAATTTAAAAAAATTAAATTTGTATTTGAATTATCTTTAAAATTAAGTTTGATAATTAATATCTAATGCTTTCTCTATATGTGAAGTTAATGCCTTGATTCTGTGTACTTATAATGAATTATATAACCTTTTTCTTCCTTAGCCTCGGCATCCAGAGCAGTTTTTAAATCTTTATCCTAAAGCAAAAAATGTTGTATTAGGCTTGGTTTCACCTTCATGGAATACGAAAGTAATGATTGAGTACTTAAGTGATCCAAGGTAGGGTTCTTTTGATTATTAATTTAAAATAAGAATGTTTACTTATTTCAATTTTCAGTCAAATCAAATTTTTTCAATTTATCTTCTTTTTTTTGTTTCTCTGAAAAGCAGGATTATATATTCATGTGTAATTGTTTTTCTTTTTGAAATTCATGGGCCTTTCTCTCAAAATTTTTAAATTTACATGTTAAATCATGGGTTTTTTAATCATGGTTGGAAAAATCATGTTGTATGAAATATTTTCTGAATTAAAATAAATTTACTAAATGAAGAAATACTAATTTTTTTAATGTTATTTTCCTTAATACAGCAAAAATGACTTATTATTAAACTAAATGCTTGTATTTGTATCAAGAATTTGAATCTAAAGTATATGTTTTTAATACTAATTTTTATTTTTAATAAATGAATGAATTTATATATATAGATTTTGATACTTATTCTTAAATGTGTTTCTTTTTTCGGATGATCATTATCAAATTGTTTATAAGAGAGCTTTTTATGAGAGTATTTAAAAAATAATCAGGAAGAAGAAACTGGATGCTACATTCTTATTTAAATTAAGATCCCATGTTTGATATTAGTGGACAATACTTTTATAATCTTCATTAAAAAAGTAGTTATTTAATTGTTTTAGTTTCAGATTATAATTTTAATAATTTAATTTTAATCTTTAAATTGCACAATCAACAAAAATAAATAGTTTCAAGATTAGAAGCTGCAGAGATTGCTGACATTTTTTATATCAAACTATGTTTTCCTCTATAACTAGTAGCATTCTATTAATTCTTAAACTGGTGGATTTCCCAAGATCAGAAGAATTGGATTTTATTTTAAGCATTTATAAAACGTGTTTCTGTTCCTGTTTTTCAAACTAATATTGAATTCTTGTATTTAATATTTTTAACTGCATTAAATATTTAATATTAGTTGGTTTAAATTTATTTAATCATGCATATGAAAATAATTTTAATTTTATTTTAGGTTAAAGCCTGATAACGCTCTGATAAAACAACTTAACGACCAGCAGCAATTGCGATATAGTTTTGTTTGTAATGCTATACATTGTGTTACAATTTGTCGAGATCCAGACCGGTAAGTGAAAGCTTAGGTGCCTCTGTATACAGTAATTGTTACTAGTCTATTGATGTCTCTCTTCATTCTTCGTAAATTATCTTTTTAATAAAAATATAATTTGTTTTATTAAATTCTAAAATTTTTAATTGTTTTAAAATAATAGCCTGCTATACTTAGTGTTACTAGTTAGTAAGTGAAATCCAGTGAATCCTTGTGTGCTATATTTGCTGTCTGGCAATTTGATATTTGTTCTTCATTCTTTAGAAATAGATTGTTTGTTAAAGGCAGAATTTTTTTTAATTATTATTAAAACTTTTAGATGCTCATATCTTTAAATATATGCATCTAAAATTTCCTCGTTGAGTATGTTATAAATAATGTTTGCTCCACATTTTTATATACAAATTATAGTATTTGTGAAAGATATTGATTGATCTCCTTGATTTAGATCTCCCTGATGCTGAGAAACAACAATTTTTAAAACATAAGTATTAAAAAAGAAAGAAAGGAACCTACAGTAAGCTTAAAAAGTAAAAAAATAAATAGCTATGTGATCTTTATATCAAAATTATTAGTTTCTATCAATTATATATCTTTATATCAAAATTGTCAGTTTCTTTACCAAATTTTGTTGTTGAAAGTTTATCTGTCTTTTGAGATGTGTGATTTCAAAATTGAATCATGTTAGAAAAATAAAATTAACTACACGGGCTTCATATCAGTATTGCATTTTTGTGTCAAATTTAGAATCAGTTAGTCTATGAGAAGGTCAAAAATTGACCTGTTATTCTCATCCTTATCGTATAGCATACAAAATATGCTTATATTATGTACCGATAGGAAGTCAAGTAATTAGTATTCTACTGGTTTTCCCAGCCAAGTTCAACAAGACTATAATTAAAATTTATTTTTCAATTGTAATCCAAGTTAGATGAGCAGAGTCATACATTGCTGTTATTGGAATGCATTTCATTTTTATAATTGGAATGTCTCAGTTTAGTTTTCATTGTGTATATGAAATTAAATCTACTTCAAAATGGTTTCTGTTATTTAGCTGTTGCACGATTCCTTTGAGTTTTAAAAAATTATGATAATTTCAAGTAATTTTATTCGAAATACTTTGTACTAGGATATTAAATTTTCTTGAAATAACACACATGTTTATTTATGTTTGTATGTTTATTTTGTTTGCTGGTGAAATAATTTTTTTAAAACCATGGTTTTTCTGTTATTTTCTAAAGATTTTTGTAATTATTTAAATTTTTTTCACTATCCTTTCAGAAAAGTGTGGTTTAAGTACATGTTCTACCAATGATCATTTTGATGTAGTCAAAGAAGAAAAAAATTTCAGTTTATTATTTATGAAAATGTTTTGGTTGTTCTGAAAAATGAGATTTTATACTATTTATTTATTTAATTTTGTAATTGATTTAGTTAAAAGAGGGTGTAACAATAGAATATATATATATATGTGTGTGTGATTTTTTTTTAAATTCTTTACAGATTAAATGAAATATCAATATTTTGTGCAGAAGTTACTGCCAAATGTTACCATCTTAGTAATGAGTGGTTAGGAGTATTGAAGGCATTATGTTGTTCTTCAAGTCATAGTTGTGGTTTTTTGGATTTGCTCACTCAAGTTAATGTAAGTTCTTTGTTGATGCAGTTTTCATCAAATACTTATGCATGCAATATATATCTAGATCAGAGGTATTTGAAACTGTACTACATTTTTATCTATAAATTTTACATCATCAATTTTTCTGCTTGTGGATTATCATGAATTAATTATACTTTCCTTTGCTTTAGGATAATAGTATTAGATAATTTATTAGAATTCCCCCCCCCCCAATAGACAGAAAGTTCATAGTAACTGATTAACAAAAAAAGTAAATTACATTTTTTTTTACAGTATTTAAATAAGTACTTTATTGTCAGTATCTACAATACTTGTGCTATTAGAATTTTTAACTTATTTTATTATAGTAATAAAAATTTTGTTGCTTACTTATAATCTTTTTATACAGAACACCATGCTTTTGGTAATATTTTTTTTTTCTTTTTGATCAGACCACTGATGTGCTAGTAAAATAAAATTCATTAGTAATGTATATCTGT
Source organism: Argiope trifasciata (assembly GCA_026543055.1). Classification (NCBI taxonomy): domain Eukaryota; kingdom Metazoa; phylum Arthropoda; class Arachnida; order Araneae; family Araneidae; genus Argiope; species Argiope trifasciata. Next base: position 19,851 of record JAPMOQ010060656.1, read on the forward strand.
TTTAATTTTAAAATACTGTTTTTTTTTTTGTTTTTTTTGTTTTTTTTTTTTTCAGTTTGTAAATAAAATAGATTTAAATGAGAATTTATTTTCCTTATCTCTTGTTTATTACATAATTAATAAACTTGCAGAAATAGTAGATTAAGATAATTTCTTTGTAAATTAAGTAGATTCTATATTTTACTCTATTGTTTACGGTTTAATACTTATGGTATGGAATAAAATATAAGCTACCTTATATCAGGAAAGTTGCTTTAAATAGATAAAATTTGTAAATCTTCAAACATAGTATGCTTGAAAATTTATGAACTTGCTTGAAAATTGATCACGTCTATTTTTTAATTATGATACTACTTCTAGTTTAAAAAAATTTGGTGATCTGTACTGTTCATTGCTAAAAATGGTGATAAATAATTGATATCAAAAATGTTTATCAACTTCTATTACAAGAAAGAGAAATGCATTGATTAATATCTTTGTTTCAAACTGACAGTATGATTTTCAACTGCTTTTGTTCATCTTGCATTTTTAAAAATGTACCCCTTTTCAGGTTTCTGATGTTTCTATTCATGACAATTTGGCTGTGCTTACTTCTCTTCTGGTTGCTCGACGTTGCTTTTTATTACAAGATTTTGTGGTAATGGTTGCATTACCTTCTATTATTGCTGCTTGTCCAAGTATGTTGAAAGTACCATTTTTTTAATTACTCTATTCAAATGAGATGTTATATATTTTAAATATTTTTATCTGTTTTGTTGAAAGTGCTAATTTGAATCTGCATTAATTGAAAAATTATCTATTTGTTATGGATGCAGCAAGTACAGCTTTGCTATTAATCTATGATTGCAACACTTCCTATTTCTGTTGATAATCTAAATTTACTATATTCCTAAATGAAATATGAATATCACCATCCTTCATTTTTATCTCGTATTTATTTTGGTAAAAGCAATGTCACCAAGTGTATGTTCAACAGTGCGATAAATTTGTAGTATGAAAATAAGAAGTATATGAAATCAATTAAAATTTATTTATTCTCTTTTTTCAAAATTTTAATGGCGGTGAATATTTATACAGGGGTGTTTGTGCTCCAGGGAAACCCCGGAATTCCAGGGATTTTGAACTTCGATACCCGGAAATTCCGGGGATCGTCGTTCAAAAGGAAGTAGGAATAATAATGAATTATTTATTTAGATCTGGGTAATTTTGTTAGCTTTGAAAGCCGAAAACGCAAGGTCAGTGTGTGTGGTGAAAACTTTTCCTTTCTTTCTCCAGAGGCAGTGATAATGCGTGAAAAGGGGGGGAAATCTTTTTTGTTCTTTCCTTATTGCGAATTATGACTCATTCCCCCGGCTCTCGGACATTCTCTTCTGGATTCTTTTCGGCAAGTAGGCGCGGCAGAAAAAAAAAAGGGAGAGACTTCATTCGATCAGATGTGCGATCACGTGACTCTGGGTTCAAAGGTCTTATCTCTCCTGGCGTGCACCAATAAATAGAGAAGGGGGATTTTTCGCCGTATTAGCTATTTGTCATTGATCACTTTGCAACTTTTTTTCTCTGCTGTGTAAAATTTTCGTTTCATTTATTGATGCATTTGTAAATTTTTCGTTTCGTTCATTGAAATATTTTTTTATTTTTGTACACAAGAGAATTTCACTATGAAATTTCTCGATATAAATAGTGATATTATACAGTGAGAAGAAGGTGTCCGGAATGCATTTAGGTGGAATTGGATTGAACGGAGAGATGGTAATGGGGATACCATCGGCACATGGTGCAAGAAAATAAATGTTGCTGGACAAGCATATTGTGTTTTTTGTAACTCACTGCTGAAGAATGGTGGGGAAGGATTCAAGGCTTTCACAAATCATTCTAAAACTGTGACGCACATAAAATATTCAAAGTGCATTAGACATTCAATGACTTTAAGTAATTATGCTAATTCAAAAAACACTGATGACTTACTGGAGACTGATGCTCGGCCATTGGATATAGTGACAAGAAAAGCACGCCAAGAGGTATTAATAACTTCTTTTATCGCCGAGAATTCTCTTTCTTTCAATGTAGCTCCCAATTTAATTGAACTCTGCAAACAGTTGAGCTGCGATCAGACGGCACTAAACTCATTGTAAATTATCAGGACTACTGCATGCTATAAGATGAAATATGGGCTCACATTAAAACTTTATATTATCATTAAAACTTTAAAGGAGACTCCATTTTCTCTACATTTGGATGAAAGTACTAGCAAGGCTCAAGAAAGTATACTGGCAATATTGGTGCAGTTTTATGACAACAATCAATGAAGTTGTAGTTCATCATTGTGCATCCCTAAAGATGGAATCTTGCAATTAAGAAGCTGTTGTTAAAGCACTTGTTAATACTATTGAAGATAATAATATTCCACGGGCAAACTTAATTAGTGTATTAATGGATTCATGTAACACCATGCGTGGAAAAAAAAAAGGGTGTTAAAACCAGACTACGATCAAACAAAGCACCCCACTTATTAGTAGATATTGATGGTGATACATGTCACATAGCTAAAAACTGTTTTGATAGATACTTAGAAGATTTGTTTGATGACATCTATTTTGATATAAAAAACTGCAGTAAAAGAGGAAATTTTTTCAAAATCTGTGAATCCCTTGCCATTAAGAAACTTAAGCCCTTGAAGAGACCAGACCATAGGTGGGTGTACATTTTATGTGTTTTTGAAAGAATCAAAGATCTGTGGGATGCTCTTATTGCATTTTATTTTCACTGCTGGGATAAAACTGATAAAGGGGATTATTTTTCTTATGTTGAAACTGTATACAATAAAAGAAATATTTCTGCAGCTCAGAAAAAAATTGTTGAAGGGGTGTATTCTTGCTTGCATTCCCAACAACTCACAAAGGATGCTTTAGAGCTCGGAAAAAAAAGAATACTAAATGGGTTATTTGTTATGCAAAACAAAACTTTATTGCGTATGGCATTATATTCAGCAGTATTACCAGAGTTCAACACATATATTAAATTATTTGAAACAAAAAAAACCAATGCTTCATTTAATACATTCCAGTATTTATAAATTGATGGCAAAATTTTTCTGTTTTTTTATGAAGCCAGATAATATAGAGTGTGCATCTTATAATGATTTATTAAAGGCTGTTGTCACAAATCCGGAATTCCATCTACCTAGCAAAGTAATATTTACTGGTGCAGAAGCTTCCACTCTCCTAAAGAAATTATCAAAAAATCATCGAGTAGCAAAAGAGTTCCAAATTTCTCTGATGAAAGCTTATACTAACACAAAACAGCATATGAAACAGAAATTACCCCTTAAAAATTCATATGTAATTAGTTTTACAGCATTAGATTCAGAACTAAGAGGTAAAACCAGTGCAATATTAGCTTTTGAAAAATTATCTTTTATGTCCCATATTTTTAGTGATAATGAAAAGTCAAAAGTAGAAGCTGAAATAAGGTTATACAAGAGTGATATTGATATCACCAAAGAAATACTCTACACATCTGATGAAAGTGGAAATCAACTCAAGTGTACAATTGATTAATGTTGGTCTAAAGTTTTTAATTTAAAAGAAGATTTCACAAATGATTATTAGTATCCTACATTGGCTAAATTGGTCAAAGCCTGCCTTAGCTGCTTCCATGGCCCATTAGTGGAAAGTGCATTCAACTTAATGGATACACTTTTCACTGACTATAGAACCTCTCTTAAGATTGATTCCCTAGATGCAGTGCAGACTATTAAATATGATTTAATGGCTTCTAAAGAAACCTCATGTGAAAAAGATGGCTCAAAAAATCCAATGACTGATCCAATTCACAAAGATCTCTTACTGAATATGAACAGAAGTTAGAAATCATATCAAGAGGAATTAAAAACATGTATGTCAGATGAGTTACCTATAAAAGTCTGTGAAAAACCTTCTACATTAGCAGAAAAGCAAACTGCTTCTACCTCTGCATGTGCAGTTATCGAGGAAATTTCTTCAACTGTAAATGAGGAAAATAAAAGTCAGCCTTCCTGCAATTCTGAAGTTCACCACAAAAGAAAGACAAGCCCACAAACATCAGAAAATTAAAAAAAGCAGCAGAAATTAGATAATTTTTTTAAAGAATTAATTCAGGTAATTTAAAATATTTACATAAAATGTAGTAGTTTATATGTTTGAAAATTTATGATTATTAATTTTGCAAAAAAAGTAATTCATTGAACTTTTATAATTGGGTCTTTCAATACTTCATAATTGTAATTTTTCATTTCTCTCCCCCCCCCCTCCCTTCTCGAAACTCCAAAATGTCGGTAGTAGGTCTGTAAAAGTTTCAGGGGATTTTTCGGGGTCCCACAAATACCCCTGTTTATATGCAATGTAAAAAAAATTTAGTGATAACAACCAAATTTCAACTTTTATCTGTGATACAGATGATTAAACATCTTGACCGTGTATAGAGGATTTTTTATTATGGCTACTAATCTAAAAATTTACATTTTTGTTATTAGTGAATAATTGCATTCAGAATTATAGTAATTAGAATTTCAGTGGTTTGTTTCCACCGAGCCGGTTTTATTCCTTTTATTTATATATCTATACTTATAATAAAGCTCAATGTGTGTGTGTGTGTGTGTTGGCGCTCTACAGGCCAGACCGTTGGACCTACAGCTACCAAATTTGGTACATGTATACCTTGGAGGTCGGGAATGTGCACTTCGGAGCCCTTTTTTCGAATTTTTAATTAGAATTTGAATTAATTAAAATTTAAGCAAAATTTTGACGTTTTTCCGCTATAACTTCCGAAAATATGATCGCGCAAACATGATTTTTACATCAATTTAAAGATTAAAAAATTAGCTTTCTAATGGTATCAGTGTTATAATGTATAACTTAAACCTCTATTTTTAACGAATTTTTAAAGAAATATTTTGACCATGTTTTTTTTTTTTTGAGCATGTGACTGGATAAAATAAAATAAAACAATGACGGAAGTTCAAATAATAAAAAAATACTATCATCGTAAATCAAGTCTAAAGAAATGATACTTTTTGCATGTGACTGGATAAAATAAAAGAAATATAAAATGTAATATTTTCTAAAAAAAAATAAATGCAAGGCAAAGGTTTCTATAATCATTTGCAATATTTATATCATTAATTCCATAAATTATCTTTATTTACAGTAAACCTGATTTAATTTAGACAGGATATGCATTGAAATCCCGACTTAATGGCATATTTCTATAATCGTTTGCAATATCTGTATCATTAATTCAATAATTTTTTTCCCATTATAAAATGTGATAGTTTCTAAAAAAATAAATGAAAAGCCAAGGTTTCTATAATCCTTTGCAACATCTAAATCATTTATTCAATTTTTTTTTCTTCCTTTTTAGCTTTCTTTTTTTTAAAAAAAAAAACATTAAATATTTTGGCAGCATCATGGAAAAAAAAAACATTTTTAATTTCAGGCCAATCAATGCCCGGAATTACTTCAAGGCTAATGAATATGCGACTTAATTTTAAAATTTAGAACGCATTACTCATGGCGAACCAGCTGGTCGCCAAAGGCGGCTAGTATATAAATAAGATAAGGATGACTTTTGTAAATATTTCTCCAATTTTTACAAACATACAAATCAACATGTATAAGTTGTGTACACATCTAGTTGGCTTTTCTGAGAATAAATAAAGAATGTAATATAAAATCACATGCATACCGCCAGAGTGCTTATATATAAGGAAAAAACAAACCACCAAAATTCTAATCACTATAATTTTGAATGCAATTTCTTTAATATTATGATTTTCCTTTTTTAATGCTTATTTCATATAAATAATATAATAACTAATGTACAAGCTTTGAAATAGAAGTAAAGTTTATTTGCAACAAAAATAACTCGAGTTTAGATTATATAGCAAACAATATTTAATTTGAAGTGGAGTTATACTTCACATGATCTCTATTCAGAACACTAAATGTGTGCAAATCAGAAATGGATCTGCAGTCATTTATTATAAATTTATAATGGCTTTTTTTAGCTGGTGGTGGCCATCCTGAGGCTGGTCCTGGTGCCCGTCTTACATGTCATTTACTCCGACGTCTCTTCAAGAAAGCTTATTCCCCTCCTGGGATCATACATTCCAGCAGTATATCTGCAGGTTCTGGTAACCAAAGGAAGCGTATGTATCACATAAAGTATCCCTGCGACCGCCATCTACTTTCTGCAACACATTCTGGAATGCAGGTTGAAGCCATTTTAGCAGTTCTCAAGGCGATTATGGTCTTAGGTAAGTTTAGTGTTGCATAATTTATATGAAAAAAATTATATGAGATGTATGATAAATAGCCAGTCAAGCAATTTTTATGCTTTTCAGTATCTTTCCAGTATGATATGCACATTCTATTTTTAAAAAATTCTTTTTAATGTAAGGCAGAAGTCTTTTTCTAGAAATAGCAGGTGCATGCTACAACTTTTTAAACAGTTTTCAGAAATCTAAATTTGAGATATAAAGTTGAAATCATTTACCTTCCATTTTTTTGCTGTTGTTGTTTACATAATTGTCAGTAAACATTCAGTAATTTTGAAGGATTAAAATAAGTTGATTTTAAGTAATGTTATGATTCAGGTTAGAAATAGATAAAATTATATAGATATTGGAAATATTATGTATAAACACTAATACTTTAAAACAAATTATAATCATCCCTGAAAATAAAATCTTGTTGAATGGTTTTCCCACCTTTATATATAAGATAAAAAATTATTTTATCACTTATATAATTGAAAAATAATAAACTTAGATTGATATTTTATACCCCCCCCCCCCCCACTTTTATGTGTATATTCTTGTTCTTATATTTAAAAAAAGTATGCAATCTGTAAAAATATATTGCTTGTATTTATATTCAGTGTATGTACAATATTTTAAAAAATAATCCTTAGCCTTCATTTGTATTGGATTTTGTTTTAAGGCTTTGTATGTTTATTTTTTAATTCTTAGATTGATCTAAATCATGTAGTAATAGTCAATTTTGAAAATAATCTGATTCCTTGCAAGAATATTAAAATTATCATCAGTCATCTAACTTTTTGGATAATTGCTTTGGATCATCATAATGCATTTCATTTGGTAATTAATAGTATTTTTTTCATTGAAAGAATTAAATCAGTTAAGATATATCATGGTTTCATTTTTAACTATTAACAAAGCAACTAACTAAAATAAATGAAATCTATCCAGATATCGAATTGTTACATTTTCTAACTGTTTGAAGGTGATTCAGTTACTGTAGGTGATGGCAAATCTAAAGAGAGTCAGAGCAAAAATGATTTGAACATCAACGATTTATTGGCACCTATGGAGGATAGTGAATTTGATCTGGCTCTTCCGTAAGTAGCCAACTTAGTTTTTTTTCTTTCTCTATTGTATATTTGCATTTATTTATTTTAACAATAGATTAATGCTACTTTTCACTTTTTCCAAACTGAGCCATTGATTATATGTTAATATGTTTCTGTAAAATGTTAATATGTTATGAAATTATATGTTATATGAAAATATAGTTAATATGTTAATATGTTATAGAAATGTTAATATGTTTCTGTAAATTAATTTTAATTTTATAAAAAGTAAGATTTTATATGAATATTTTTATCTAACAATAGTGGATTATTTTATTCTTATTTTTATTTAATTTCTTGTATATTTCTAATTTTTAATACTTTCAATTCTAGTTTTTTTGTTGTTGTTGTTTTTAGTTGTATTTTTATGTTTGTACTAACAAAAAGCTGAAAATAAAAGTCAATGTGTTATCACAATAATGCCAAAGTAATTTTGCATTTTTGGGTTTTATTACTTTTTTAAAATGTTAAATGAAAAGAAATCATTAGTTAGATTTTTATTTGAAAAAAAAAATTCCAAGACATAATTTCATAAAACATAAACACATATTCCATAAAAATTTATTAATTCTGATCCTTATTATATTTGCTTGTACGAAATATTTTTCATTTTTTAATAAAATTTCAATTTATATTTTAGTTTTAAAGATGACACTATGTTGAAATTTGAAGCCAGTTTTTAATCCTTAATAGACCTATGGTTTTTTTTTTTTTTTTTTTTTTTGTTTATTCATAATATTTATTTGATAATACTTTTACAATTATATCCTGTCCATTGTATATTTTCAACTAGAGTTTTAAAAATCTGTTTTGCTCTTATTTTATTGAGTAAGTAGTATTCATAATTATTTTCATAAGGAGAATTTGCGTCAAAATACATTTATTAGCGTAAAATAATATTACACCATTTTCTATTTCACCTTAATGTTATTTTTTCCATTTAATCTCTCTGTTAAATTCTGAAAATGCTCCCTCCCTCCCCTTCTTGAAAAGAAGAAAATGTTACAATTTTATATATGTTTCAGTAAATCTTCAGTAATGTAAGAACCTAATACAGCCAAGCTTTCGCTTGACAGATTGCTTTTATTTTTATTTGCATAAAAAAATTGTGTTTTTTTCTTATCAATAATTCAAATCTAACTTATTGAAATACAAAGAAATTCGATTTCTTTTGTCTTTTATAGTTTTTTATCGAAAAAGAATGTTATTAATTAATTCCATTGTTTATAGAGATATGTACGAAAAAAGTGGCACTCTTTGTTGAGCACTGAGGAGATTTTAAAGTTCAATTTCTAATAGCACATTACCATCATCATCTTTGAAATTGTTAAGTAATTAATATAAAGATAACCCTGTTTTTAAATAAAAATTGCTTATAGTTTTAAAGATTACATTTTGAATATATTGCAAAGATTTTGTTTCCATGCATAATTATTAGCTCCTGATTCATAAAAAATATTGGATACTTTTTTAAAAGACTGCACTCAAAATTTTATTATTAGATCCAGACAATTATCTTATGTAAATGCATGATGGCTTATAATATATATTTTTTTCAGTCCTGCATTAGGACGGCCTCAAAATCAAGGAGCTGGAAATTCTGGCGGAAACTCTACTAGTCCAGAGGTCCCTGGTTTAAATGAATTTGCAAAATATGTCTTAAAACAGATCCGTTGTCAGGATTGGATTCATGAAAGATGCTTAAGATATCCGGAAGTGCTGTGTTCAGAAGAAGTGATTTTGGATTCAATGTTAACTCATCAACAGGTTGGTATATATAAAATGTAAATTATTTTCCACCAATGCATACATGGATTGAAATTATCTTAAAATTGAACCTTTGATATCTAATTTTAAATGTATCATCAAATAAATGGATCCCTTTATTATTTTTATTGATTATATTAATAGTTAATGAGAATTATATTGTACAAAGGAAATGAAATAAAACTCACTTTTCACATTTTGCACCATTTGAGTTTGAAATTGCATGAAAACTTCTTCCTGTATTTGATTTAATCTTTTCTCAGTGTGTTTTTTAAATAGGGGAAGGAAAAAAAAACATTAATGAAATTAATGTCATATAATTTTTGAATTTATTTATTTTATGTATGTGTGTTTATTTGTTCCATTTTAGCAAAAGATAGATTTCAATCTAAAAAATTTGTTATTTGATATTGTCACAGCATTCTACTTATATTTTTTCTTCTTCTATGTCCGCTCATAATATTGGTTGCATGTATTTTTTAAGCTTTTAGTTATGAAACTAATATTGTAAATTGTTTCTTTTATTTTATTATAGTCCCAGCAATTATTGAGAATGATTTGCCGCCCTCATGAAACTGATATTCCACCAAATATTTTTGATCCAGCTGATCAGAAAGCTCTAATAACAAGCATACTGACGGTAAAGATGCACTTTTAAGTGAATAACTACTATTTCTTTCTCTTCAGATCAATCATCAGTGTTAACTAATTATTATTATTATTATTATTATAGAATTTGGATTTATGGACGCTTAGAGTTTCTTGGTTGGAATTACAGTTTATGTACAAACAGTGTGAAGCTCAAAATCCACCTCAAACCAGTACTTGGCTGGATAGTGTAGCTAAAGCCACCATTGATGTTTTTCAAATGATGAGTGAGGAAAATCAAGTACCCATTAAAGGAGAAGCACTAAAAAATTGTTCACCTTCAAAGTAAGAAACTGAGTTTTGTGAAAGTAAGCTCCTTAAAATAAAAATATTATATATATATATATATATATAATATAGTAAATGAATAGAAAACCAAATATGTTTTGAGTGTTTCTAAATAACTTTCTGTTTGTTTGTTTCATTAAAAAAAATTATATGATTAAATTATCACAAACAACAAAACAATATGCTATACAAATGAATATTTTTTTAAAGAATAGTGAATTTTTTTTATTAGAAAATATTTTATACATTTCTTATTTATATCATCATTGAAAATTGAAATTTTTGTGAATTAGTTTGTTCATTTGCACATAAAAGTCAGATGGCCTCTACTAAAACTCCAAATTTGTCCCTTTTTAATCTACACAATGGACGCTATATGCATGCTAGCTAGAAGATTTGTGATACCCACAATCTTAAACCAAAAAATCATATTGTGACTGTCTTGATTTATGTAAAACTTTATAGTACTTTTAAGTTAAGGTAGAAAATTCTGCTTTGAATTACTGACTTCCTGAAAGCCAGTTACATTAGTGTGAAATTCAGAGACACTGTGTAGGAAAATTTAGATTTTGCCAAGGTATCCCCCAGGGATTTGTGCTCAGCTCTTCTTTGTTTTCGTTGTTTATTGCTGGAATTGAAGCTTAGACCAATTCTGACCACTATGTGATTATCGGCTGATAATATAATAAGCTGGAGTCGCAATACTAGCTTAACTACTGCTTAAAATAATATTAATTCTTTCTTTCTTCAGCTGGAAGAGTTTGTTGTGGAGGATAAAATTATTTCTAATCCCTCAAAATCTGTTTCAAGCATTTTTACTACCAATAGGCAATTTGACAACTATGATACTGATATTTATCTACTGTATGAACAACTATATTATAAAAAACATTCCAAATATCTGGGATTCATCTTAGATCAGGAAATTCTTCCTCGTGTCCATATAAACAACTTGGTTCTCAGAGGAAACAGCGAATGTTCGAAATATTCATCTCGAATATGGTGTATAGGTCTATCAGATTGATTTTTCTAGCAACCTCAATAAACTAGAAAGGGTTCAACTTTCTGCTGCCAGAGTCATCCTTGGCCTCCGCAATAGTTGTCTCATGGATATTGTATTGTATGAATCTGACTTGCAACCTCTCAGACTACGTAGAAAATACCTCTTAGCTAAATACATTGCCAAACTTATCAGTTATGGTGACCAGCTCATATCATCTAGTTATGTGCGCAGTTAGAACCGTAATCATCACCTCAAGAGAGGAAGTCCGCTTTGGTAGCGCTGTATGCAAGAAGAAGAAATCTGTTTAGCCATCCTGGAAGTGAGGATTGGCTGCATAATGAAGTAGAATAATCTTACTGGCTTCTGGTATGGATATTGCTGATTCATTCTATGACTGTGGGTTTAAGGCTAAATTGAGCTTGTGCATTTACAAGAACACACATCATCCGGAATATCTTAGACAGCTTGCTTTGGAAACTATCGATAAAATCTCTTGTGATGCATTACAGATCTATACTGATGACTGCATAGATGAAAGTTCTTTCTTGGCCAGTGAATTTTTCTTAAAAAGACTAACGGCATTGGGAGCTGTGTAAGAAATCCGACAACTGCTCAATGGTCCGTGCAGAACTAATAGCTATTGAGGTTTTAAAATTTTATTTAACTGAGAGTGCTTGCACTGACATTTGGATTCTGAGTGACAGCCAAAGCTCCATTCAGCATTTGTCTAAATGGTGGAAGCATGGGGACTGCATAACTAGGAACATCGTCCAACTTTTGAATCTTTTAATTGACAGTGTTAAAATCGCCTTTCAATGGGTTCCATCACATGTGAGAGTGCAGGTAAATGAAATTGCTGTTAGTCTGGCTTGAGAGGGCAGCCATAAGGATACTGCTCATGATGTCTGCCTTACTTTTCCATGAATCACCACCTGGTTTAGGCAAGATATCTATTATTCTTTTAGGAGGGCTTTGTGCTTGAATGGTATGTGGAAAGTTGCCTTGGTGCAGTGTTTTATTTGAGTTTGCAACAGCCATGATCAGACAACTCTCGCTAGATTTTAAAGTGGACACACGCGTGTGTAATATCATGTGACAGGCCACAAAGTTAATCCCCTGTGGCCGAAATGCAATGCGACTCAAGCTGTACCTGCCCATACTTTGGCCTGCATCGGTTTCAGTAAAGGCCAATAGTTTTTGACTCCTGGAGCAGTGCTACATTGTTTGAAGGCATTCAGGCTCATTGACCTGGTTTGATTTTTTTGTCGATCAGGTGAGATAAACCACAACAACACAAAAAAGTTATGAAACTGTCAAATAAATTTTCTAATGATTTAATGAGCTGTTTATTTGGAAAAGTGTATTTATTGTCAATTGATTGTTGTAATTTTCTACAAAATTGTATTTCAAATTTTGAGTCTATTTGGTATTTTAATATTTTTTTAATAAATCTTACAATCTCTATATAGTAACATAGATTTTTTTCTTCTTAGTTTTATTTATTTATTTTAAATAAAAAAAATTGCATCAGCACTTGTCAACCATATCAGGCCAAATAGTTTCTTATTAGAAAATGTATTTTTGAATTTATTTGTATTGTTATTATACAATTGCCAATAATAAGAGGATTCAGGAAAGAAAAAAAAATCTTCTTATTGAACTGCTTTGTTCCAAACTAATTCTTTCTACTCTAAGTAACAAACTTAAATCAGCATTCCTCTATAACTTTATTCCAAACAAATTAGCATAACTTAAAAGAATCATTATAATTTTCACTTAAAAAAATTTACAAGTCATGAAGATTCTACAAATAATATGGTAGTAACAACTCAAATTCTCAAAATTGAGATGTAGTCAATATTCTATTAGATGGTTGTTTATTTACTTGAGATATAAAGGTACATTATTTTATTTCCAAACTATTATACATTCTTCCATAGACATAAAATCAAGTAACTGTTTTTTAAATCATTGTAACAATAGTTTATTTAGTTACTTAGGAAATATTAGGCATTGATTCAAGATTTGAGGCAGCTATAATTTGCAGTTAGATTTTTTGTTTTTAAAAATTTCTTGCTTAGTATCTTTATTAATTTACCACAAGTTTAAGAAGTTGGCAATGATTTGCTGTGGCGCAAATTTGTATTTACCTCTTTTTATTCAATAAAAAGTATGTTCCTTTTTTTTTTTTTTTTTCAATGTTAATCTTATTTTAAAATTTTATTCACTATTATAAAGTCACTAGATTCAATGTAGTATAAATAATGCCATTGAATTTTGCTCAGCAAATCAAATATATAGTTGGCTAAATAAAAAAAAATCTTTTCAGGACTTGTATTATTATTCTCTGCTACCTACCTTTGTTTTTCTGACATTATTTGTTATTTTTAATTTTAAGTAAATTCATTTATCATACCTTACTGTTCATGGTCCCCTCAACAAATTTTTTTAGTCTTTTTATTAATATTATAATTTTTTATTTCATGAATGAGCATTCATAATGCTCTTTAACCACACAGTATCATTAAGAATACTTATCTTTTAAATGAATACTGTTTTAAGTAGTATTGTTACTTCTTTTTTTTTTATTCTGTACAAAAATTTTGCAGATAATAAATATTTTTTCTTGATTTTCAGCAGTAAAAGAAAAATATATGATTAAATGATTAAAACAGTTTGAATTTCAGTACAAGTATAAAATTCAAAATAAATTAATATAATTAAAACAATAATTGATTCTTTTAAATTTAAACAATGCTAGAATATTATTTATTTGGTTTAATTTTTTTAGAATTATCACAAATTGATCTTTCTTATTAAAAATATTTTTAAAAAATTTAATCACTTAGTGAACATTAATACCCTCTAAAATATGTTTATACTAAATTCGATAGGTAACTGGTATATGCTATTGAATACAAATAAGTGTACTGCTTTATAATTAGTTGAGATTTAGTTCTCTGGTGAATAAAAATTTTAATTTATTATGAGATGGAGAAAAATGGATGTGCATTTGTTATTTCATTTATCTATTTTTACTTTTTCAATTGCTATTCATATATATCATAAAATATGCTCAGTTAAATAAAATGTTCCTTTTTTTTACCAATATAAGACGTTTGAACTTGAGGAGGTTAATATTATTTGTTTTTACTTGATAATTTTTTTTCATTTATTGATATTTAATGTGACAGTAAATGTAATATTTATTTTAATTTTATTAGAAATTTTCATATTTTTTTTTTAGTTGCTTAATCTGTAAATTTGAATAAAAATAATTATATAACAGATTTGAAATTGATAAACCGAGCCGTGTATGGCTGGTAGCTCCCCTTATTGGAAAACTCCCTGCTGCTGTTCAGGGTAAAATGCTTAGGGCTGCTGGGCAAGTCCTTGAAAGTGGATCATGGTCATCAACATCTGGATCTTCATCCTCTTCTTCATCAAAAAATAAAGAAAAGGATAAACAAGCTCAAAAGAAGTGAGCATTTGTTTTGTTTATTAAATGAAAATAATGTTACTTAAATGCATACATTATGCAATGCATAAAGATTAACTTGTATAAAAAAAATTTGTTTCTTGCTCAAATATTCCATTTCTTGCTTGATTGCTTATTAATACTAATTTGTTTTTGTAATTACAGTTTTTGTTTTATATTATTCAGAAAAATAATTTCATTTTAAAAAATTGGGGGGGAAACAATAAATGGAAATCTGTTTATTTATAGCTCATCGCTGCTGAGTCATCAACCGTTTCTGTCGCTGGTGTTGATGTGTTTGAAAGGTCAAGATGAACAAAGGGAAGGCCTTTTGAATTCATTGCATACACAACTGTCCCAGAGCATATATATTGCCAAAGATGTATGTTTAGCACTTCTTTTTCCTTTGTATTAACTTCTAGAATCATTTTGATATTTAAATATTTTTTGAAAATAGTGAATATTATATCAAAAGAATATTTTGAATGTTGTTACTTTCCATTGTTATTTTAATTAATAATGTTGTAAAGTATTCCCATATAGATTTTTTAAAGTCTTAAATCGAAATCATTTTTAAACTCTTTTTAACAAAATTACATATGAATTGACTAAGCTTTATAGAAAAAGATTACTACAATAAAATTTTAAGGAATTGATTTAATTTGGATTTAAAATTGTAATTACTCTATATATTGTTTCCATATTCTTTAAATTAAAACATTTTATCTGAAGCTTTTATTTTAATTCTCAAAAATATTTTACTTTGATATACAGTTAAACATGATAAAAATAGGATTGTTGTGATTATTCTGATTACCTTTAGAGATATTGTATTTGAAAAATTATATGTAACATAATTGTCTATCAAATTTTTTGGTATGTTGTTTTACTGGGAATATTGTTTTTGGCAAGCACCTAAAGAAATTGTTTAGAATGGTTTTTATTCAATAATTTAAAAAAAATTCTATTGATTTGCGATACTTTATAGGTTTTTTGTGTTTCAAAAATATAAAGTTATATGTATAAAAATTATAAATATTGTGTTATAAAATTCCATAAACTAAATTTTCAAAATAAAAATATTCAAAATTTTAATTAATATGCTGCTGCAATATATTTGGAATATTCATATTTTAATTACTTTTTCATTATATTTAAAATTATGTAAGTAATTTTTTTCTAGATTGAATGTATTAGTAATTGAATCAAAAGAATATTACAATTTATTAGTATATTTTGCCCTTTCATTGTAATTATAATAAGTGTGTCATTTTCTCAAACAAATATCTTCTAATTTTATTTTAGCCTGAATTTTGTTTTTATTGTATTCTAGGAATATAATTGAAAAATCATATAAAATAGTTTTTTTTCTTGTGATTTATACAGGATAGGCATGGACTGGAAGAAATCAAAGCTAAACAAGCAATGCAAGAGGCTTTGCAGCTCCGTTTAAGTTTAGTAGGAGGCATGTTTGATATGATTCAACGAAGTACAAATTTTACTATTGATTGGGCTGTTCTTCTTGTGCAACTTATTAGTTATGGAGTGGTTGATCCTCAAACTAATTTGTAAGTACATTTTAAAATGTGTAATTAGATTAATTTCTGAAAAAATATAGTAATTTGCAAAATACCTTTTATCAGCTGTGTTAAAGTTTTAAAATTAAAAAAATAAATCTTTCCAGTTTTTAGTTCAATTTTTAAAGGTCCGAATTTTCATTAAAAGCACATGTTACCACCAAAAAGGATAATCTCTGTTCATAGTTGAGGATTTGATTTCATAAAAATGCACTTGTACACATAGAAAAATGTCATTAGAACTTTTACATAAAAATAAAAAGCTATTAGAGTTTAGTTTTCCATATATTGAAAAAGTTCATCATATTTATGTTCACCTAATTAAATTCTTTTTTCTACATTCACAATATTTATTGGTATTCGTTTTTTAATGTATTAGTATTAAAAAAAAAAGCATTTGAATTACATGTAGCTTATAGTAGTTTTAGAAATTTTGAGCCAAAGAAGAGAGATCATAGGTATATTGCTTGGATAAAATATGAAGCAACTTTCGTTTATCAATTTAATTTAAAGCTTAATTTATTGAAAAAATTTGCCCATCTGACTGGGCTATTAATCTCTTGAAAATATGTCAGATATGACTGCCACAGATTAACTAACATGAAGTAAAAACTCATGCATATTCATAGTGTTTACATTTTTAAAAAAAATTATGTATACTATTTCTTGTATACTTTTGGTGTAAATATGTAGTAACTTTAAAAGTTTACCTTGCAGTCATATCTTCTGTAATCTAATAGATAATATAATCCTATCTAAAATCAGATTAAAATAAATAATCATCTTACAAACAGGAGAAAAAAATACATTACTAAATACAAAATAAAAATAGCACTGAGAAAGATATTGAACTGCAGACTTAAATCATTGATCTTTGCTACAATCCTGTATAAGAAGGTAAATAAAATGTTAAGTTTATGATTCCATAATTAATTTTTATCCCTTTCGAAATGTATTCACACACCAACAAATTAATTAGCTTAAAAAAAATTGGGGGGGGGGAGCTGTCTGGTAACACACACATATAACAGAGAATTTACTGACATATTATTGTAGATAATATATATTTCAAGAAATTCTGAAATATTTAGTGTTTTTGGCATCATTTTAGTTAATTAAAAATTCAATAATTATTTCTTAATTATAATAGTAGTTCCAAGTTGAATTTCTATTACTACTGAAAATGGGGGGTGGAATCCCCCCACCTTTACCTTGGTAATTATCCTCTTTTTTAGATATGTAGCTAGGTATATTTCTGATTATTTTTATTGACACGTTGAATGCTAAAATTTGTTATATTAAGCAATATGATATGCCTTTTTAAAAGAAAAGTTTAATTTTGAAATAATTAATATGTATAGAAGCTAATGTTTTAATAAATATGCATATATTATAAATAATAGTTATTTAAAAATTAGAAAATACAAATAGTCTAAAAAAATTCATTTGTTTATTATATTGAAGATTTAGTATGGTGTATATGATAAGGTATATTGAATTACCTAATTATAATGTCATTAAATTTGATTTTTTGATTTAAAAAAAATACTGTTTTTAAATGTAACTGTTCTACTTATTTTATAATTAATTGGAAATTTTTTTCACAACTCCTCTCCCTCTTTTTTAAAATTAAATTGCAACTAATAATAAATTACTGTTGAATCTCTTCTATATGTTATATAACTTACTGATAATTTTTGTAGCAAGAATAAAGTTTTGAATATTAAATTTAAATGTATTATAATTTTTCTTCCATAAGTGAATTATTTACAACTGTCCTTGATATGCTGGCCACTCTAATCCACACTACACAGATATCTGATACTTCAAGTAGTGACAAAGGAGAAGAGAATAAGAAGCAATATCTTAATTTAGTAAAGAAACTTAAGGTAGTATAACGATTATTTTGCATTTACCAATATTCTTGATCTTAAAATTTGAAATTACAGATTGATTTAAGCTTTTCCTTTTATTTTGAACACCATCTATTGTTGATAACTAATATGATTACCTATGCTTTTGATGCACTCAGATCTCATATATATAACTTAATATTTGACTCCACCTTGAAAATATATGTAAACATATAATTTAAAATTGTATTATTTCAATCGCCTTATACCTGTTCTGTTTCTTATACTCATGAACCTTTTTAAGTGCAATAATGTTATACTGCTATTAAAAATACAGCTCTTATTTTAATTGTTCATTATCTTTTGCAATACTGTAAATTAACTTTTAGCAATGTAATCTGAAACAACTATTCTGTTCTACCCTATGACACATGGGAAAACATTGTAAGAAAATCATAGAATTTAATATTTTCTCAGACAATAAAAATGGTTTTAATTTAATTGCAATACTATAAAATATTAAAATACTGAGAATTTTTATTATAAAATTTAAGAATAATTGCACAATTAATTTAATATTATGAACAGTAGTTTTTTGCACTTTGAAGCAGGAAGAGATTTTTTTTTTTTAGGCATTTTTGGAAAATATAGAACTTTTGTTTGATTATCAATTCATAGAAATTTCAAAAAGTTACTTCCAGGCACACCCTTTATAGTTGTGTGAATTCCATTACTTATAGTTCTGCAGTCTAACGTTTAGAACACTAACAGACATACAGATCTACATGCATTCTGTATTATTAGTTTATTTATGAAATTATGGTGTTTATGATCTTGAC
Source organism: Argiope trifasciata (assembly GCA_026543055.1). Classification (NCBI taxonomy): domain Eukaryota; kingdom Metazoa; phylum Arthropoda; class Arachnida; order Araneae; family Araneidae; genus Argiope; species Argiope trifasciata. Next base: position 38,711 of record JAPMOQ010060656.1, read on the forward strand.
ATAAACACCATAATTTTTTAAACTACTAAATGATTTGAAGTGCTTTCTTTTATTAACGAAATAGAAACAGTTTAAATATTTTAAAATCCTGCATTCCTGAAGTAAAATTCTTATATGAAGAATTTTAATTTTTCATATAATTATGTATCCGAAATGTTATACGCTATACAATATTTATAAATGCTTTTATATATGTTAAATTTAGTAATTTGTATTAACATTTAATTTAGATATTTATTCTACAACAATTAGTTAGATTTTGTTAAAGAAATAAAAAAAATATTTATATTGAAAAAAATTGATATTGTTTTAATTTTATATAAAGTTATTTTTCATTACTGATTATTTTAGAAAGAAGTACCAGATAAAAATACTAAAGCTCTTAAGATGGTTAAACAACTGCTGCCTTTGACCAAACAACAATGTGAAGTCATAACGTGTGAAGCTATGGGAAGCTTGATAGATACAAAAGGAAACAAGATTGCAGGATTTGATTCCATTGATAAAAAACAAGTAGGCAAAATTTGTTTTTAGTGCGAAGAATCAAAATTCTTTTTTTAAAAAAAACATCAAATTGATTAACTGATTAAAAGCTCAGATCAAAGCTTTTAAATATCAAAAATGAAATTTTAAACTATTGATCTGTGGTCCTGAGCAAAAATATCTGGTCATGTACAATCTCAGCAAACTGCTTTTTCTTATTCTTTTTTAAGTAATGAAAAGAAGGGAAAAAGAAAGTTTATAGCAAAAGAAAAAAAAAACAGATGCAATTAAATTTTCCTTTAAATAGAAGATAAATCTTTGAAGAGGTAAAAACAAGTAGACGGTAAAAATTTCTGCATTGATTATTCTGAAATTGTTTCAGAAAGTATGGAAATGCAAAGTTTCTTATTTTCTCATTGACAATTGCTTAGAATATTCTCAGCAAGGATATAAATACCCAAAACAAAGAACATTGGATGCCTATATATGTAGAATGTGTTGACATTTATTGTAAATTTGGAAGTGAAAAAGATAGAATTTTTTTCAAGGATTCACTTTTCCTAAATCTAATCAAAATGTGCTTAGTAAAAAATAATAAATATAAGTAATTTTTTTCGAAATTGGTTTTATTAGTATATTAAAATGGAAAAGTAATTTTTTTATTGGAAATCTGGAGAATGAAACAACCATTGTAAGTGTTAAGCTCATAACAACCATTAAATAACTTAATTGAAATAGCATTTTTTATATATTTTAGTTTTCTATATGTCCCCTCCCCTTCTTCTCATCTGTTTCTTAATATATTTAGTGTGATTTTATAAAACTGTTATTGTTTGCTGACACATGCTTAGAAAATTTTTGTTTTACTTCCATTTTTTTTTTAACTAAAAGTTAACTTTTTCTTTTTAATACATTGATGTAACAGGGCTTTAAAAAGTAAATAAATTTACATTTTTTTCTACTTATTATTTTCTTTAAATAATGTTTTTGGAAAAATATCTTAGTTTTATGTGAGAATACTGAACACTGTTGAATACTGTCAGCCTAATAATGAATTATTGTATTTACTGTATTGTCCCCACCCCCACCTCCCTTTTTTTAAGTTTTCACTTATGTTTTAATTATATAAAATGCCTTCTTCAAGCAAACTACTTTCTAATGTTTTACTCTTCTAAAGCAAAGATTTTTTGCTTATACATAATATATATCTTTATTTGAATGTAGAATATTTTAATTTGCTTTAATATTTTTTTTTATTCTCAAAATGAATATTTTGTAACACTTTTATATTCTAACTTAATTTTTAACAGAAATATGAATTTCAAAATGAGATTGTAAAAGCAGGAAATTTGGATTGAAATAACCTAAGTAAACTTGAATTTTAAGTATTTTGTTCTATAATTTAACTGAAATGAAAATCTAAAGTATGCTTTCATATAATTTTATGGCAACTTTTAATAAATATGATCTTTTTAACATAGTATGGTATTCAATTTAAAGAAATATTCTTTCTTGTTTTGTGCTACACTGCTTGTTTGTTTTACTCAACATTCAAACCTTTTTTATTATCTTCTCTCTTTAGTCTTTATTATATTTCATGATTCATGGTAAAATATAAAATCCAAAACTAATATTTCTAAATAGATCATCTAATGACATCAAATGAATATATTAATTGATAAGTACACCAAAATTATTATAATATTCTATCAGTGTCTAAAATTAATAATTGGATACAATTTTAGTATTCTTGTTCATTCATAAAGCCGCAAACATAAAATGTTGAGTTACATGAAAATGTTTAAAAGTTTTTAAGGTTATATTCTTTAGCATTTTCTCAAAAAAAATGTTAAGAATATGTATACATTTAATTTTTTACAAATTTTATCTGAAAATATCTATTCTGTGAATCAAGTGAAGGATTTTTGTGTTTATCAGTCCACTGTCATAATTATTATCTGAATTCTTTAATTTAATGACATTAGAAACTTAAAAATAGATATTAGAACCAGACAGACTGTTAATATAGCTGCTTTTTTTAATATAATGACATTTACAAATGTGTGCCAATATTTAGAATGATTTGCAAGTTATTTTAGATCTCCAGTGTATACACACACACACATACACAGTTTCAAACACAAAAGATTACTACAACAAAAGTTTTAATCTTCTGAATAAAATTTAATATGACTTTATTTATTGAAGTTCATTTTATTCAGTGTTCTTTAAAAAAAAATTTAAAAGAAATGCCTGCAGTTAAGAAGACAAACTCATTTTTTATTCAAATTAAATATTGATTCTTTCCTGCTGTTACAGGGTTTGCAAGTTTCTCAAAAACAAAAAGTAAGTCCCTGGGATTTGCTAGAAGGCCATAAAAATCCAGCACCTCTCTCCTGGTCTTGGTTTTGGGCTGTAAGAATGGAAAGGAAACCTCTTCGTCATGAAGAGACTCAAAGACTCTTACTATGGCATACACATTCTTTGAAAAAACCTAGTAGTTATTACTTAGAACCCCCACCTTTACCTGCTGAAGAGTTAGAGCCACCTCCAGAGAAACAGCCTCAAATATTAGTAAGTAAAAAGAATGTATATTACTGATCTGTTATTTTGATACAACTAATTGAACCACACTAGTAGTTGTAATCATATAACCAGTACTTTTGGCTTCATATTTGCTAATGCATGGTATTCATCTCCACATTCACATAACATTGAGCATTTAAGTAGATATGCAATAATTATGCAGTCAATCCATACATTTCTAAATTTCAGATTGAAGACATTAAGAGAGGAAGAGAAACGCCATTTGAGCAATCTCCTAGGGGCAATGCTAAAAAACCCAAACAACAACAACGCCGTCGTAGAGCTGCTAAAATGGTGAATGGTCAGGTAAGTAAATATATGCATATCAGAAATGTGTTTTTTTATAATTTGTATTCGCTTTTCGATTTATTTTTTTAAAAAAACATAGTTTTCAATTTTCTTATCTATTACCATAATGTGTTTTAATATTAATACTTTATGTTTTTTAGCTATAATTTCTTAAATATGCTGAAGAATATCTTCACTTTCTTTATGGTTTAAATTCACCTTAATTAGTTTAATTTTATAAATTAACCTGTGGTTGAACCTGAATTCATAATAGAATCAGAAATGAATTCTTTCTGCTCTGTTAAAATAGTTTTATCTATTGTATTTTAGGAATGCTTTTGATTTAAGTGAAGCATTGGTATAATTAAAAAGACAAAAGTATTAAATAAGAAAGAGCCATTAATTAAGACTTAAGTATTTTTAGTTTATAATATCTGACATATCATTTATATATAAAAGTTTTTTTAAAAATAATTTATCTATAAATGAAAGGTTGTTTTTTTTACTCCCTACTTTTTTAATGAAAGGATTAATAATTTTAAAAAATTAATTTAGCTGTAATTTGCAGCTTATTTGTAAGTCAACATATCAGGATCTTTTTATATTTTAAGAGTTAATAATTTTTCTAATTGTTTTAATTGAAAAATATTTCAATCTTTTTGTTTTTATTTTTTTACAAACAATGTATATATATATTATTTTACAAACAAAATATATATGAAAATTCCATTATTCTGGAGCAACATCCTGGAAAACAATGTATAGCATTCAGATTTAATATTCAGTTAATTAGTATTTTTGATTTAAAAATGTCTAATGTACGAAGCTCCTAATTTTAGTTAATTTTTTTTTTCGAATGCTAATGTAATCATATTAACTATTTAATACAGAGAAGTCAATTCATTATTACAGCTTGGTTAAATCTGATTCTTCTGCTGTAAAATTGAGCATATTACTATTGCAAATTCTTTATTTCAGTTGTTACAATTTTTTTTAAAAAGTTATGTTAGAAATTAATTACTAAAAATAAGAAAGTCTTCTAATGCACTTTTTTGATTATTTAATATTTTAAATTTTTAGTTTATTTTTAAACCATTTTGCTGAATTTAAAAATTAACTTGACGTTTGTTGTATAAATTTGGGGCTTCTGTTCACTTTTTGGGGGGAGGGGGGGTACTGGAATATTTTTACAAAATTTGTTTTAAAATTACATGCGTCTTTAAATGCACATCCCTAAAAATTAGAGCTACAACTTTCATTTTTCATCGTAATACTTCCTTGTTATCTACAGAATCAATAATTTCAATAGCTGAAAGATAGAATCCATTGAATGAATACTCAACTATTATTTAAATATTCATTAAATTTATTGTTAAAATAATTAGCTCCACCTTCAATTATTGTGCAATATAGTTGCAAATTAAAAACTTAGTGAATTAAGTTTGTCTGAATATCAAATTAATTAGTGAAGAGTGCTTAAATTTCTTTTGCTTGTACCTTAAATCATGGGTGTTTTTTTTTTTGTTTTTTTTCCCCCCCTCTGCCATTTGAGGAAAGTAATGATTCTAGGAATAAAAATTTTATAAATTCAATTTTCTGTCTATTATTATTTATTCATTCTATAAATTGTTATATTATTTTTTTTCTAACTACCAGGAATAAACAAATAACGAATTCTTACATTTTATTATGATTTTTGAGGCTCTAAAGAAAAGTTAAATGCTATTTGTGTATTAATGTCATGTATGCACATGGCTTTATTTAATAATTTTTCTTTGTATTAACTATTGTAACTATACTAACTTTGTAACTATTATTTTAGTTATTAAAAGGCAATGTGGTGTATCTATTATTCTTTTAGAAATTTGTGCCATTATAAATCAATACTGAACTATGAATGAGGTCTCTCCTGCACATATAGCCTTGAACAACAACTATATTCACATAAAAGATTCTTTATATGTGGATCACTTATTATATTTTTTTAAAAAATGTTATGAATTATTTTAAATTAATCCTGAAGTAAGATAACTTTAGACATTCAAAATATTTTTTTTTCATACATTATTTGAGTTTTAAAATTGGAAAATGAGCTAAAGGAAATTGTAAAATTTTACTTTCATACAAAAATAGTAACGGTAAAATTTTATTAGAAAACTGCATCTGAAAATGAATTCTATTTACTATAATTCAAATAAATTTCTTTATATTTTTTTAATTTATTTTCTATAAGTAAAATTAGTTAGGATATGCACACACGTTTGCCCTCTTTCAGAATCATTAAGAGTAAAATTAAGTGCTATTACTTAGATGTATATAAACAGTTTCTATTCAAAGTTTTTGTGTTTTAAAAATTTAATTAATATAATGTCAAAATGTTTGCATGAATTTCAAATAATATTAATATAATAATGATTTAGAAAGTGGCTAGCCTGGGTTTCTCAACTGCATATTTGTCTAGAATAAAATATTTTACTGCAAATGATATAATAGCTTGTCTTATTTATATTTGAAACATTTTTGTTTATAATTGCATGACATATTACTTTAAATTTTCATATTCATTTGTAATGCTTACTATTTCTTATTTTCATTAATTCTTTATGTGTGTGTCAGCAGCCTTCACCAATTTCAGTTTATTGCAATCTCTTTAAAATTCAAAGCATGCTTTTTTATTTCAAATAGAATTAGTTTGCATGATTCATTCTCTTTTATTTCATTTTGCATGTCTCAACAATTATTCACCTACCTTTACTGTATAGAAATGCATGATATTATTATGCCTTTCATATATGACTTTGCACAAAAACCCACAATTCTTTTAAATTTTAGTGTGTTTAGATTATAAATTCCATTTTTAATGTCAATATTTCTATAATTTTCTTGCTTTGCAGTTAATGTGTTACTTTTTGTAACATATAAAGCTTTTTCTATCGCTTTGATTTACATATTATAAAATGCACATTATATATAGCTAATATTAATGATGTTTATCATTTACCTTGTGTTTTTAAAAATTATTTTCAATGCTTTAAAAATTGATATTTTTTTATTTATGTTAATAATTAAGGAACTTAATTACTTGCTATAGATATAAATCAATGCTTTTATATCTGTGCTGAGGGTTGGATCATTCTCTTAACTTACTAAGCATTTAATAACACTGTCAAATACATCCAGAGAAGTGTTAATGCTCATAAAACTATTTTTACATGCTTCATTAAGGATATTTGTTATTATTTTACATATGAAGAGAATTAAGAGCAATGACTATACTAGCTATTCTTTATTAACTGCAATTCATATGCTTCTTGATGCACCGCAAAATATACCACATGATGCAATATTTGTTATAGGACCTCTGCTTCCTTAATTTACTAATACTAATTTGCATATCAACATGGTTTGGGAATGTAGAAATTTTTAAAAAATATAATCAATATTTTGCAGAAGCTGCAGTTTCACTGAAACTTTGTTATCAAGTATTAATATTTCTATAATTTTTAAGCATTAATTGAAAATGATTGAATAAATTTTGAACATTCTTGCTCTTTCAATTTTATTTTATTAAATTCTTTTAATTGTTATTTTGCAAAAAGAGTTTATAATTAAATATTATTCAGAATGACTGGATATCATTAGATCTTGTTATTCTACTTCATAAAATTACAAGTATTTAAATTAAATAATTAAAAAGGTATGGTTTATTATTTGCTACACCTTTTTATGTATTAAATCATTGTAATAGTCACTGCAATACATTCATTCTATTTATGTGCAATGCTCATTTCGGAATAAGAATAATTAATGTACTATCATTTTTCTACAAATATTTTCAAAAATAATTTTAAAATGTTCTAAATAACAAACAAATTAATGGTTTTGCTGCATCTGAATAATTTGGGGGAAAATCACTGAAATTATGTAGTAATTAGCAAATGTGATTAATATTTATTAGTGAAAAATTATTAAATTGTTTAAGTATCTGTTTACTTATGCAGCAGTAACTATCTTAAATTTGCCAGATACAAGGAGTTTCTAACAGTATATTGAAATAATCACACCTTTTTGTAGATTTATTTCCAAAGTGATTACAAATTGATATAAAATTAAGATTAAAGAAGTTGCAGTTAAAATTTAGAAAGAATTTAATTAAAAATTGATCTAGGTTCAGGCTGCTGACGCTGTCACTTTCTTAAGCACACCTCAACAAACATTTTTTTAAACTTCTGTGGTATTTACGCTGTAAAAGCTTAGTTGGCTTTTTTTACACAAATATTTCCTTCCTATGTTAAAGAATCTTTCAGAATATACATTTGTTTTACCTTTAATATTTGTTGATTTGTTGAAATAAATATTTGTTAAGGTGTGGTTAAGATCAAAACAAAGATTAAGAAAATTTTAATTAATAAAGATGAGCTAAATCAATAGGATTCATTTCAGGTAGAAAAAGAGTTTGCAAAAGGGAAGAAAAGAGAGGTAATGGCTTGGGATTTATTTATGTTTTCTCATATTTTTTAAATTGTATTTTTAGTTTCTGGTTGTTGTTTTTTAAATTAATGATATCCATCATGAGATGTTTAAGTCATAAGCTGGTTATTTTGTTTGTAAAATTGTAACTAACTCATTACTTTTCAAAGTAAGCCCCTTTTTTTTTTTTTTTTGTAAGAGAAGAAAACTTATAGTCAATGCTATTAAATTTAATGTATCTTTTTCTATGCTTCCTTTACATGTACATACTAAGGGACATTAAATTGCATAATACAACCTTTTGACAAGATTTTTATACCAAACTATTTTTTAAAAATAGTTTAATTGCCCTTGTTTGGAAACATGATACAGTGAGAAGTAATGCTATAAAAATATTTTAATTTCCTTTGTTTTGAAATACGATACAATATTTTTCTAGTGTTTCTAATTTTAAAAGGTTTGAGGAATTCCATATTTTTTTGTCTTCTTCTCATCCCTAAAAAATGTATTTTTTAGTACTGGATTCAGTTGATTTAATTCAATTTTATTCAATACAGGGATTTTTGTAAATTTAATTCTTACATCCATACTAAAACATTAGGGTCTATCTTCAAATAAATTATTAGTAATGCTTTCTTTCCTTAAATACTGATTTTATTTACTTTTTAGAAGAAAAAATATATATTTAAAAATCATAGTTTTTTAAATTTTTTTCCAATTAAGAATTCTTAGTTATATATATTGGAACTGTTATAGTATTATAGAAGTTATTGATATTGCAATGTAGATATTTGCTTTTAAGGTCTTATAATTAAAAAAAATTATTTTAATATATTCCCTGTGTTAGTTATCACTTTTCATATTATAAATTAATGAGAACTTCTTGATTATCTTAAAATTTTGGTTAGACACTTGCTCTCTGATTGAATCAAACATTGCTCTTTAATTGCTCAATTTTATGATTCTGCTATTACTTGAAATTTAAATTAATTGAAAACATTTTATGTAAATTATTCTTGTTTTTGTTTGCATTTTTTAGCAAGCACATGGTATACGTCCTGGAATGGGCTTTCCTGATCAAATGATGTATCAGCAAGGTCCTCCTCAACCATGGTATGGACAACAGCCACCCATGCAACAACCTCCTTACTATTCTCCACAACAACCACTGCCTCCTGGTACTTATTTGTAATATTTATTATAATTCCTGAATAATTTAAAAATTTGATTAATGGGCATTCATTGCTATTCTTAGTTTCCCAAGATTTACCCTTGACTTGTGTCTTAATATTTAAGTTCTTGACTTTTGGTCAAAGTTTTGGCATTCAGTCTAAAAGCAAATACCTAGTCAACTTTTAAGACAATAAGTATACTTAATGTCCAATAAAAAGGAATCTAGGAAATAGCTGTTTGATTCTTTTAAAAATAATTGCTTTCTATTTTTACATAGCATATCATAAAGAAATCTTGTTACTTCCAACTTGCAGATGGAAAACTTATATCTCTCTTTATTTTGGGGCATGTAAACATGTTTGCTCCTTTTTACATGTAATAAGTACAATTTGCAGATGTTATCAAAACATAATTAATTGCATCTAATTATTTTTAATTCCAATATAAAAATTTGCATTTGGTTTAAACTGTTTTGGCACTTTCGAATAGAACCTTGAAAAATATGCTGCATAATATATTTAAAGAAGGTTGAGGGTGGCACTTACAAACTCCTTACTTGTTGTTTGAAATACCACATTCAAAATATTTCAGTGTATCTCCATATATCAGTTATTATATGGTAGAAACCATAAGGTTTTTTGTCAATCCTAAATTCTACATGAATGGAAAAATATAATATACAGTTAAATGGTATTTCCATTTCCAAATACCTGGAAGATCTAATATCAAAACATGAGAAAGCAGCAGAGCAAGTTAAGTTTGTTTCAGCAGTACAACAGGAAAAAGCAGCATATGTCACAATTTAAGATCTTCTAACAGTGTTTAAAGTGGAGATCTGGTGATAGTTTTAATACCAGATTCAACTAATAAATTATATGCCGAATGGCAAGGTCCTGCAACCATCGTCGAGAACGTATTCCCCCATTCAGTTTTAGTTAAATTGCTCAATAAGTTCGACCAAGCACACTCATCAAAATAAGTTAAACTCTGTTAAGTTAAAAATAGTTCTAACTCTGTAAATGTCATTTTTGAAGGGAAAAAAAAGAATTTGATCATGTTGAAATTTTACCGACTGCCATCAAAGAATTACTCTGTGAGGTAACTAGTCTTGCTACCCCTAATGCCAACTTACCATTCTAGGTACTAGTCTTAATAGGTGTCTTCTTACCATTCTAGGCATCTGATTATGGTGCAGGTTGTTGTTCAGCAAGATGCTAACAAGTCTTACAGACCCTTAGCTTTTGCCAGCCAAAAGTTCAATGCCACCCAAAAGAACTGGTAAACATTGAGAAAAAGGCTTGGGTGGTGTTATATGGACTGAATAAATTTGATAAGTGGATTTAGGTTGCTCAGATGGAGATCAAGTCTGATCATAATCCCCATATATAAACCAAACCACTCATAATTCAAAGCTTACCCATTGGGCTCTAGCTTTACAAACATGGAATCATTCCATTGCACACACACCAGGTGTACAGCATTGAGGTGCAGAAACCCTATCATGATTGGAATGATCCATCACTTCTGCTACATAATTTATGTCTATTTTTGATTTTTGCATATCTATAATACCGGTCTATATGTTGTATTAGTTTTTACCTTTTTAAATTAATTTTGTGCATTTCATAGTCTTTTTGTATACATATATATCATTAGTGAATAATAAAATCAATCACTGTGATCTGTCTAATTTTATGCTTAGGCGAGGCATATAAAGTACGCCAATTTTGGAAACCCTGCTCCTTACTTATAGTAACCCTGCCGGCTTAACAGAGACCAATCTGTCTGAAACTGCAGAAGAGTATGGTGCTCTGTTAGACTGTTGATGTTTCTTTTTATATTTTAAAGTTTTATTTTGTACTGTATCTCATATTTATATGTAAATATAAATTTGGAGTTATCACTGTCTCTACAGCTCACACTAAAGAAATCCCATGCAAAGCGGGTCTTTTACAATGACTATCAGCATTTTCCATGCTTTTGAATTAGAAGAATTTTTTTATTTAATTTTTATCAAAAATATTTTCTTTTTAATGTTCAGATAACGTTGATTTTAATATTTAAATTTCTTTTCAAAGCAGGTGGCCCAAGGTTTGAAAGACCGCTTTCCCAGTCCAAGCAAGCCTTGAGTTCTATGCTTCGAGCCCGACACCCATCTACCCAGTTTCTCCCAGGTCCTGGTGGAAGTGGACAACACCCTGCTGGTGGTGTCGCCCCAAGTGGAGGACCTGGTGGGAACATGCCTGGCAGCATGGGTGGAAGTCATATGGGTGGACCTGGAGCACCTATGCCTGGACATCCTGTCAATCATCCTGGAGGGAACCCATCTGCAGGAATTAACTTTGAAATGATGCAAAAGCGCCAGATGATGATGCGTCAACAACAGCAGCAGCTTCGCCCCCAGGGCATGCCAGTGAGTGATGAATTAATAATTTGCTTGAAATATTGGAAACAATGCATATGTATTTCTAATTGAAATTCCTCTCATTGTGTGCAGCATTATGTCATATGTTGTTCATACTGTTTATTAGAAATTATCAATTCCATCATTCTATTTCCTTTATATGCTTGTTAGTAAATCTCAAACCAAAAGATCTTGTAAATCTCATAAAAATATATCATTAGATAATCTTCAAAATGATGGCAAAAAAAAAAAAAATTAAAGCCATTGAATTTTAATAGTGAAATATCACTCTTTGATATTTGAGCACTGATAATAAATGATTCAGTATGAATTTACCTAAAATAATGAATGGCAGGGGGGGGGGGTCTTGCGTATGTTATAACATAAGTAAATAAGCTTTTAATGTTAATACTCTTTTAAAGCTATTTCTATCAGTTGAACCTCATATATTACTTCTAATATTTTTATTATTTCCATACTTTAAACAGTGAAAGTCAAGCAATAATAAATTAGGTTTTATGTGTATAAAAAAAATAGAAAACTCTTGAAATTGATGTTTTTTAAAATGAAGCACTGTAAAGTGTTACTTTTAAAAAATAAGGAATAAAGAAAATCGTAATACAGAATTTATAACCATAATATATATTATATATAATATGTTTGAAAATTTAATATTAATTTTATGTTACTGTCTGAAAAAGACTGTCTAGTTTTATATATTCTATTAAGCAATGGCTTATCTTGTTTTAAGTTGATTACTTTTTAAATTATAAGCTTTCATTAAATTCATTGTCAAACATGCAGAAAAACAGAAAATCTATAGTATTTAAAGATAACAAACAAGAAGGGAATTGATTTCAGATTTGAATGCATGTTGTAGATAACTATTTTTAATATATTTCTGATTGTAACTTCTTTTTTTTTAAAAAAAAAGTTTGTATATTATCAGTGAAAAAAAGTTAAAATCTAGTGGAAAAATGTTTCTTAATATTTTAATTTTTAGTACATGTACCATGTTAAAAAAGGTAGCTTCTGCAATTCCAGAACCTCAGCAAAAAACATATACTTCAGAAAATTCGAATAACTCCTAAGGTTAGATTTTGAGAATTCGTAGTGCGATTGGTTGATAAGAATGCTTGGAAATGGATTAAGCAAAGGCATCGTAAGCCAGAAATAAAAATTTAAATACCTAATTCTAATCTTCTGATATTAGATTTTTTTTAATTATTGAATAATAAGCTTTTGGAAATCTTTATAGATACTTTTTTTTCCTTGTTACAATATTAAGCAATAGTACTTTCCACCAGCTGTAATATCTTTGCATCAGTTATTTATTAAATGTGTTTCATATATTTATTTCTTCGAAATTTACAAATATTTCTTATATTTTATTTTTTCAGAGCGGACCTGGTGGTCCTATGTATCCTCATAGCATGCAGGGTACCAATGCATCAACTGCGCCATTGCATCATTTACCACCTCAAGGTATAAGATTGTGTATTTAATTTTACTAAGTATATATATATATATATATATATATATATATAAAGAATTTTCTATTTCACAAACTTCTCTATGACTAAGAATTCTCCGTATGTTGGAAGAATTATAATTTAATTAAATATTCTTTATATTATATTCAAACTATTTTAATCCCATATTCTTCCTTGTTTGTTGTCGTGTCCGTGTTTTGCACGGAAAGGGGGTGCAGTAGCTTCTGAGGGTAAAGACCCCTGAGCA
>JAPMOQ010060656.1:52254-98638 GCA_026543055.1 Argiope trifasciata
ATATATATATATATATATATATATATATATATATATAAAGAATTTTCTATTTCACAAATTTCTCTATGACTAAGAATTCTCCAGTATGTTGGAAGAATTATAATTTAATTAAATATTCTTTATATTATATTCAAACTATTTTAATCCCATATTCTTCCTTGTTTGTTGTCGTGTCCGTGTTTTGCATGGAAAGGGGGTGCAGTAGCTTCTGAGAGTAAAAACCCCTGAGCACCCAGAGGGCAGAAGTCTGACTTCTAGCTCACACACACGACACAACCCTTTTTAGGGGGTGGTCGAATTCATTCATACACTCATTCATCCATCAGCAAGTCGGAATTTAGATCCAAATCAGAGACCGACTCATCCCTGATTCAGTACCCCCAGAGGTATCGTTTTGTTATGGGAACTTGGAGGACTTTGCAGTCTCGACATATTTAACGTGCCCCAACTGCCATTAAGGGGGATTCCCACGGCCCATTCCCCGTCTGCAGACGAGCCACGTGCCACCCGTTGACAGCTCTTGCGGTTTTGTGGTCCCTTTGATGGCCCGTGTAGACGGGTCATCAAAGAGACCAAGAAGGGGCGAAAGGGGAAACGCATCCTCCTGGCTATGGGGGAGTGTGGTCCCCCAGTGGGTGGGAGATCTGATTTATGGCCGAATCCGTGTATCCTCACGTCGTGGGAATGCCGCTTTAGCCAACACGGCGGTCTTTGGCCAAAACGAGGACAGAACCCGCGACCTTTCGGTTACGAGACTGACGCTCTACCGACCAGGCTACCGAGGCCTATTATTCTTCCTTGTATTGATTAATTTTCATTTCTTGGAAATAGAAATACTAATTTCCATATGGAATTTGTTACCAGAAAAAAAAGTAGCTAAATTTGAAAAACTTAATTGATTTTAAAAACTGACTGAAAATTTTCTTCCCATTATGTCATCGTAATTACTTGTCCATTATAAGAAATTAATATCTAAAGAGAAAAGTAAAAAGTGTTAGCTGCAAAAAATTTTAATGTAGCATAATTTAATATTCAAGCATTGGATATTTTATCTATTCCCACATCCAGAAGCATAAACTTAAAAATTAATGCTATTTAGAATATATATTTCTTTTGCAAATGTTACTGATTTTATTTTCAGGTATGAATCAAAGCTATGGCAGCTATAGTGGCTCTAATATGCAACCCAATGCTGGAATGATGGAATCCAGAAATTCCTCAATGTTACCAACTAGTTTTAATCAATCGTATGGTAGCTCACAATCAGGTCCTGGAATGATGGGACCAAATACTATTCGAAATCAACAAGGACAATATATGCCACAATCCAACAGGTAATATGTTTTTTTTCAATAGTTTATGTTTTATATTTGGTGGAATTTATTGATAATTTTTTGTTGTTGAAAAATAACATTTCAGCAAATAATTATGAAAAAATATATGTAAAGTGTGCATGCAATGATCATACACTTTATTGTTACAAATATTAATGGACTCACATTATTCCCACAAATAATCAAATTTAAAAATGGAAGAAATTAAATAACATTGTTATGAATTTCCTTTGCAGTGTGTGTGTCTGGTTTTGTCTTATATTCTTTGATAATTTATATTAAACAATATTATTAAATATCTTGTAGCCAAGGGAACTCAAAATTTAATAATCTAACGTCTTTCCATTTTCTAATTTGATTCTTTGAGATAATAATAATAGTTAAGTCATTAATTATAATTATAATTAAATCTGCAAAGAAAATATTTATTTTTATCATATATAAATATTATATATATATGGTAACCAACTAATAAAAATTAAATAATAGCTTAACTTTTATTTTATGTAAAAAGTAGTTTTTGTAGTTATGCATCATTAAATTAATATAAAAGAAATATTTGGAATTGGTTTGGAATAAAAAGGAAGACTTTTAAAGAATTATCCTTTTAATTTTTGTTACTGAAATATTAAATACATAAAATATTTTTTTCGAATTGTTTAAATAAATAGTAAAATCTTACCATTTCAATTGGCAAATACTTTTATTTATTTGAACTGTCTTATCTACTCAGCCATGTTTTTTTTAATTTAGTAAAATGTTTTAAATAACTATGTAAAGTATTGATGTATTAATTTAATCTCTGTAGTTTAATATTAAAAAAAAATATTATTTATTGATATTAATAAGTTTTTTTTTTATTTATTTAAAGACCTCAGTATGGCATGGGAGCTCCTAATGTGACTGTTAATCAAATGGGGGGAGGCTCACATTTACCTGTTTCTGGCTCTCAAATGGTACAGAATACTGCTAGTAGTTATGGTGGCCAGTCAAATCCTCAGTCCATGTCTACCATGCCTGGTGGACCACCTAATCAAATGCATATGCAGCAGTTGTGCCATCAACAGCAATTGATGGCCATGCAAAAGCAACAGCAGCAGCAGCAACAACAACAACAGCATCAACAGCAGCAGCAGCAACATCAACAACAACAGCAGCAGCAAACACAACAACAACAGCAAACTGCTGCTTTGGTTGCACACTTAAGGCATATGAGTTCCAATAATCAAGGCCCTCCACATCCACAGCAACAGCATCATGCTTATCATCCTCAAGGACCATACTGAACAGTAAAAAATGTTTGAAGGTTTGAAATAATTATGAATTCAGTTCTTTTCACTAGCAGATGGTGTGAATGATGATTATTATCTACTCATATTTAAATATATATATATCAGTGAGATTTGACTTTATCTTTAAGACTGCCATGAAATATACCGTAATTTTTCTTTGTCCCTATTCGTTTTAAGAGGGATAAATAAAATAAAGGTTTGAAAAATTTGAGAAAAATAAGTTTTTGTTAAAGAATAATTTATTTATACTTTTAGGATTTTTAATTTGAATTATTTTATTTTTGTGGTTCAATACAAAATATATATTTCAAGATTGTTAAATCTTCTTAATTAGCAAATTATGATCGGAGGCTCTTAATAATAGGGGGGGGGGGGAGAAAAATAGATTTGTAAATATTTTGTACATATATTTCAATGCATTGTTTAATGGAAGTATCTCTATCATATTTATGCAATAATCATTGTTATTTGTTTAGTATTTCTTTTTGTTTTTAAATTTATATAAATGTTTTAACTTAAAATAATTCAATCCAAAGGCCTTTGTTTCCAGTAATAACATAAAAAGAGTAAAGTAATATTCTAACTCTACAACTATTTTTGTGATCTGGAAATCTTTTTATAGTGGGAAAAAATCAAAAATCGAATGTGTATTTTTTCCCCTTTGTCCAATACAGTTGTTACTCCTATTTTTTAAAATTATATTTGCATTATTTCTTACATGTTTGGATATTGTAAATGAATATCAGCTAACTATGATACCATTAAATCATTATTCAGCTATCCTTTCTAATAGAAATTTGTAAGTTACTGGAATAAACTGGGTTATTTAGAAAATCGTCATTCATTTTTTTTAAAAAAATTGACGAAAGTGTGATTGCTTAATTTCAACTTCTTAAGTGATTTTTCTATATTCATTGAATCACCCAATGTTATATGAATTTATGAATGGGATGAATTTTACACTATTAAAAAAAAAGAAAGAAACATCCCTAACATTTTGTGAATTTTTTAATTGTACCAAAATGACTGTTAACTGCTGAAACCCATGCTGTCATTTAATTAGATCAGAAGGTTATACAATTAATGTATTAGAATTTGTTTGGAATCATCTGGGGAGTTGAAAAAGCCATTCAACTTGTCTCATTTGGGATTGAGAGGGCAAGTACCTAGCTTTTCAATGGTAGACAGATTATCACGAGATCTTTTGACAGAATTTCGGGATCAGTTGATAAAAATGATCAATAAGAGAAATTTTGTTTTGTTGTGTTTTCTTTGAAATTGGATTCTATTTATGTTTACTTAATGATACTTCCTCTTGTATGTTTTATTTAGAATCTCTGCAATATTTGAAAATTTATCAATAAAACTATTCATTAATTAATTGAATGAAATTTTTATTGATATGTTTTAGTTAGCTGAGGTAAAAGTTTGCCATTCTTGTTAATTTTCAAAATAAATTTTTTTTAAAAAGTAAATATATATTTATAGTTTTGCTTAGTATATTTTTAGCAAGTATTTTGAAACACAAATTTTTATCCAGGCTGTTATGAAATTGCAAAATGTATTTAATAATATTTGAAAATAAAAAAATTATACTTTGTATTGTAAATTTATTTATGATTTATTATGAAATTTTCGAAAAATAAATTAATATTTTCTATGTAATTATAAGAGAGGTTTTTAAACACTTAAATAACAAAACAATTTAATGTATAGTTAAAAAATTAATAAAAGTGAAGTTTTAATAAATATTTATGGAAAGAATCTTGATGGTTCCATTGTATTGATTCTATGCATATAAAAAAGTTCAAAATTTTACTGTAGATTTGAAAACTAAATTTTTTTTGGGGAAAAAAAGAATTTGATAAAATCTCCTGATGTTATATTGTTTTTAAAATATCTTTGTGATATTTATTATCTTTTGAATGCTGAATTTTTTTTTATGATGTACTATTTTATTAATAGTATATAACAAATATATTGGTAAAAGCATTTTTCTTCAGATATTGCTTACATCATGTGTCAAAAATTTTGATTTTCATAGTTTTGAATACTATTAATATATCATCAAATCTCACTATAATGAATATGAAAAATTTAGGAGTATATTTTGCTATGTCAATGCAACTTAAAATCAGCATTCAAACATAGATGCAGAGAGCCTTCTAAAAAATGTTATTCTACCAAATAAAACAAAATCTAATTTTCACAGAAGAAATTTATATGACTAATTTCTTTTTTATTATTATGTATATATTTTTTACTCCATTCAGTGAAATAAATTATTTGATATATCCTTTACCATCATGTACTCTAAAAAAATATATCACTGAATGAGATTCATTTAGTAATATAAGCATTGAAAATAGTGAAAAGAGAAACCTTTGTACCATTTTGAAACCAAACTATTGAATAAATTTGAAATGAAATTTTGGTATTTTAGTTTCATAATATATATATATATAATTTCAACTTTTCATAATAGGAGCCTAATACAAGCATTAATAGAATTTGAACTGGTTTTACTTTCATATTTGTCTTTTGATGTTATATGAAATAATATTCCATGTCCAAAAAAAAAAAAATGAAGGGACCAAAATTTTTATTATCTAGTCCATTATAAACAAGTTCACTACAGTGGGATTTGACTAGTTTGTTACTTTGTGTTATTTATTGTCATTATATATTTATTTTCTTCAAATTTAAATTAAAGAAATAACCATGGGCAACCAATTATATGCATTTTCTCTTACAAAATGATAATTCTAACATCATAAATACTTTTAAAGAAATTTACCAAAAAACAAGAATTTTTGAGAACTAGTAATTGTTATTTTGTTTTATCTAAGTTTTGTGTATACATCTTATGTAAAATTTTGTGAATTTTTAGAATTTTGCTAATTTAATAAATATCAAATTATTATCATTCCATTTTAAATCTTATTAGTTAATGATCATTTTTGCACAATAGATTTTTAAAAAACTTTTATTTTATTTATCATTTTGTTTTAAAAAGTAAATTTTGTTGCTATAGTTGATTTGCATTGTGTGTACAAAAGAAAATTTTATTTGCATTTACATTGTTTTATTTGCTTGTAAAATAATAAAAAAATATGTGTTATTTTTCTTAAAAAATTCTTTGTTGTTTTGTAAATTTTCATATTGCAGTTTGCTTCATACTATTTCCATTAAAAATATTAATATAACAAAATGCAGTTTTATTATCCATTTTTAATGTTACTGTATTAAAATTTATTTATTATTTCTGGGGATTTGATTCTTTCAAAATATTGACATGAAATTCATAACATTATTTTTAATTGGATTCAGTTAATCTTCTATGCTTCTTGTAATCATGGCTAAAAGATCTGCTATCTTTACTACTTACATCAGTAAATAGGCAAGTTTAACTATGTAGATTTTTAACTTTCAAGATAAAATATTATAATTATTACAGCAACTAAATTAATATTTTTGACTATTTCACAATTTAGATAAATATATTTATAACTAATGGAAATCCTGGGAGAACAAAAAATTGCATGGTATACAGTTTCTATATATGTACTAGATAAAGGAAATGTTGAAGATTATGTTATAATATTTCTTAAGTCCATTTTCTCTATCATATTCATAGTGTGGTCTTTAGAACTATATATTATATAAGATAATGCCAACGAAAATTTCACAATTGTATAAAATTTAATGCTATTTAATTAAAGTAGGTAATTACTCACTACTTTTTCTGATATGGTGTGTAAAAATTGCATTTATCTAAATGATATCACTACTTTCAAGACTATCTCAATTATCTCTTTCATACTTAATTTTTTTTCAAGTAGGATTTAAATTAATAATTCTACTTGATGTTATATATTTAATTATTATTTAACAATAAAAAAAAACCACCTGTTAAATAAATGTTCAGTCATAAAGAATTGTAAGTATATTTTGAAGTATGCGAAAGAAACAAAGATAAAATTACTTTCTTTCTACTGTTCATATTTAAGAGGCAAAATTCTGATTTGCAAAATATAATTTTAAATTTATCTCACATTAAATATTTATATATAAACCATTTTGCTTAAATATTTATATATAAACCATTTTGTCACCTGCGCCAAAATGCGATTGTGTGCTGTTGCCAAAAAATTAGCTTGGGGATGTTTACACTGGTATAATGGAAAAGTACCTATTTTATTATCTACTAATATTTAATGAAAATATTTATTATGATTTACATATTGGGAAATATATTTTTAAAAGCCATGGTTAATTTGTAAATCAACCATAAATATTTGTTTATATTTACAAAAGATAATACCTATTTAAAAAGCATCTTGAATAATATCTATATCAGATTACAAAACACAACTGAAACATTAGTACCACCAAATCCAAAAGAATTAGTTAATCCTACTCTCCTGTTTTGAATCTTTTCAGGCCAAGGCAGAGAACTTTTATCAGCTACATTAATAGGTAAATTAACATCAAGATTATCCAAGTTCACATTAGGAGGTATGATATTTGAAAAGCATGACAATATTGTAAATATGGCTTCAACACTACCAGCAGCTCCTAATAAATGGCCAGTAGCACCTTTAGTCGAAGACACAATTAAAGAATTAGAATTTTCTTGAAAGAGATTGTAAATAGCCTTGAGTTCAATCCCATCACCAAGAGGAGTTGAGGTAGCATGAGCATTTATGTAGCCAACTTCTGATGGTTCGTGATTGTTTTGAGACAATGCTTGTTTCATGCAGCGATAAGCCCCACAACCATTGTCTGGTGGTGATGTAATGTGATATGCATCTCCAGACAAACCATAACCCAGAACTTCAGCATATATCTTTGCCCCTCTCTGACGAGCATGCTCAAGTGATTCTATTACTAATACACCTGCTCCTTCACCCATAACAAAACCATCTCTATCTTTATCAAAAGGTCTAGATGCCTTGAATGGTTCATTATTGAAAGATGTGGAAAGAGCTCTCATCCTAGAAAAGCCAGCAATAGAAATGGGACTGATAACAGCTTCTGCACTACCACAAACCATAACAGTTGCATGTTTATTCCTGATAAAATTATATGCATCACCAATGGCATGTAAACCAGTAGCACAAGCAGTGGATACAGAGTGATTTGGACCTTTGAAACCATAGTTTATTGCAATATGACCTGCTGGTATGTTTGATAATATCCTGGGAACAAAGAAAGGAGACATTCCTCTGTATCCCTTTTCTTTTAAAGAAATACCAGTTGTAAATACATCCATCAAATCAATTACACCTGTTCCAATGGCTACTCCTGTGTATTCATATTCATCATTAGTTTTTGGAAACCAAGCTGCATCTTTAATTGCTTCTTCTGCAGCAATCAAAGCACAGATTGTAGAAAAAGAGTATTTTTTTAAATCTGATGGACGAAAAAGTTTTGGTAAATCCAATTCCCCATCCTTCTCTCCCCTTGGTATAAAAGCTGCAACTTTACAAGGAATATCTGAATATGCGGCATCCGTCAGAGAACTTACATTATTCTCTCCCTTGAGGAGTCGTTTCCATACATGATTCACTCCAACTCCAAGCGGACAAACTATTCCTAACCCCGTAACAACTACTCTGGTTTGATTACATATACCACTGGATAAAAATCTATTAGGTTTAAAAAATTGTACTCTAGTAGAATATATTTTTCTTCTTAAAATAAATGAAGCAGATTTTAAATTCATTATCGAGCAATATTAAACGGTGTTAAAGCAGACACTTCCATTTATATAAATTATATTCGTAATAATATTAAATATTTGCTTCAAGCGTATAATTTTGAAATCATAATCTTATTAAGTAAAATAAGGAATCACTTGCTTAAAATCATAACGATGGAAGAATGGAAGCTTTTTTCCGGCGTATGCTCCTGAACGAGTTCTTAGCTAGTACCGGGTTAACAAAAATCAGAACTCGATTATCACAAGAACCTTTACGAAACAACTCGCATCCTAATCTGTTTGTTTACTATTTAAGTGTTGCCATTATGTTTTAATAATTCGGACATGATCCTCGTACTTAATATTGTTTCAATGTTAATTCAATATTATTCATCGTGAAATTATGAGGGAAAACTTTTTACCTCATTAATGTCTTTTAGATACTTCATTTCATTGAAATTTTTTAAGAAATCTGAACTCTTAACTTTTTACGTCAGGTAAAAAACATCTAAACTAAAATTTATCGGCATTACATTGTTTGTAAACAAATTTCTTCAGAGTGGGAAACCTTTGAAGTCAAAGACACTGAATTTTTCAGTCATGCTACAATCATTTTATGATATATAAACCTACTCGAGATGATTTTAAATTGCATTGCATTTTAAATTGTTTTAACTTTTAAAACAAAATGGACACTGTGAAGTCAGCTGCTCGAAAAGTGTCCGAAGTTGTTTTTCCCGGCATAAAGATTTCATATAAACATAAATTTACTGGGAAATCTGGTATAATCATTATATTCGAAATGTATTATGTTGATATATGATTAATAAATAATTTTTTCTAATAACTATATTGCTTGGAATCAATCGAACATTACCTCTAAGATTAACTTATTTTCTCTAAAGTTGAATTTCTATTGTTACGATTTGTACTAGTATAATTCTAGAAATTTTTATTATTTCAACCGTAAAGTCATTTGTTACTATTCCTTGTAACCATCCAAGATTAATTCTCATAATATATTATTTATGCTACTAACTAATGATAAAATAACCAGAGAGTGGACATTTTTCTTCATTCTTGAACTCCATTTTTAATCTTTAGATTCTTTTTAAAAATCTATCTTTTCTGAACTTTAGAACTAAAATATTATAAACTCACAAAACATATTAAGGAAATTGTTGTAGTAGTTGACCGATATTTGTATTTAATTTTCTGCAGCCATTTTAAAACTTGAAATGAAAATCATTGTCTGCTATTTTTGATTTTATTTTTGTTTTAAAATCTCGAAAGCATGGAAGCTGTTGATTGAAGGGCATATACTGTGTCTTTGAAAGAAAAATATTCCTATTCCACAGTTCAAAACTGTTATGAAATGCAAGGTATTTTAAATGCAAAATTAACGACATTATTAATTAAAGGCAGAGTCACCAACTATCATTTCTGTATAGAAAAAGATTGAAAGAAGTCTGTAATAAGACTTCAAACAAATACCAAAAAAATGTATATGTTTTTGTAAACATTTCTGAAATAAAATAAGAGAAAATTTACCAACACGAAATCTTTGAATATATCTTTAACCATTATAAATAAAATAATAAACTTAGATTTACAACACTAAAGACATAATGATCATTAGATTTTGTACAACATGTGGTTCTAGAGCACAGTTTGTAAAACCTGTATAAAAACTACTTAACATGAGATGAATATGAATTCAATTAACTTTTGAGGAAGCATGGCTTTAACTCAATGGCTTGAACAGAAAGTTTTTTTTAAATCAAAAATAGAGAGAAAAAATGTACAAACTTGATTTTATCATTGCTAAGAAAGCTCCACAATGGGGTTATGATTTTCTCTGAATTCTCCTTTAATGGAGAATTAAAAATAATGAGAATGAGGGAAAATATTTTTAATCAACTCAATGTGCTTTTGGAATAAAATTTTGAGACTGATATTTTTTAAAAGATATTCAATTCCTTTATCCTAATGACTCTCAAGGATTGAAGCTAAGAACGAAAATGCTGCAGGTTATTCTTCAAAAAGTATTACTGCATTCCTTGAAAAAGAAGATTGGGACATGTTTTAAATATATATCTCTTCAATATATTTTTACAAAACCCATTATTGTGTCAGTTACCAGCTATTAAGTCTTTTATTTATTGAAAAGAATTCTTTCTACTTGTAAGCCCACCTCAATTGATGGATTCTGGAAACTTAACAGAAAAGGAATGTAAATCAATACTCCTAGCAATTTTGACAAAAAACTTTCTGTGATAGAAATCATGGTGCAGACTTGTAGTAAATATTTAATACCATTTGTTGCTTGTTTTGTACACTCTTTCAAAAATCCAACTTATAAAAATAATAATTTCTCACATAAAACTAATTTTTAAATGTGATCTGTAAAAAAACTTTATTTTCACAAACTTTGATATTGTTATTTTAAAAATTGGTGTACTCTACAATTTCAGTATAAAATAATTAATCCTTTGAAGTCATAAAATTAATTTTTGCTTCTATTTTTAGAGGAAATTTTATCTAGTCTACCACTTCAGATGTGTTTATATTTTAATGCTAACTATTCTCCTCTTTGGATTCTTATTCGAATTGGATGCCTAGTATACAAGGTGAAGTTTTAACTATTGGTATTTTTTCAACAACATAGTCTTTTTTTAACTGTTTCAAAATTACCCATGCATTAGAATGTATCATTTATTGTATTTCTAAAGTGAATAGAAATTTCTAAATTTAGTTTTTAAAAAGTTATTACTAAATTGCATATTCATTTATTTTAGTTTTCTGACCTGTCACAGCTTTATCAAATATTGTTAACTACAGTAATAGTTGTAATGGTTATTGTTGAAGTTTCTCGCCTTTATCTGGGTTATGTTGGAAATTTAACAGAAAAGGTAATTTTTCCAATTTATTTGCAGAATCGATGTAAGTGAATCCATCATACTTCTTACACTTTTGCTTTAGGATAATAATTGATATTGTTATAAAATATATAGTAAAATTTTTTACTACTCCATGATGTTAGTCTATAATTGCAAAGATATAATTCTGTTTACAAATAGTTGTGCAATAAATTAGCACATAGAACAATAAAAAAGGATCAAATGGTATTCTTATTTTAAGTTTATATTATTAATGATAATACAATTTATCTACACATCATCATGAAATATCTCAAGTCATTAAATTAAGAAATTTGACTGCTGATTTTTTAAATAGTTAATGTTTACTAAAAAAACATTTTTCAAAAATTTAATTGCCTTCTTAATTAATTAGAAATTAATTATAATGTTGGTCCCTTCAGTTATAATCTTAGAACTCATTGTTGATGCAAGGATATATCCTAATACATGGTAGTAATATATTTCAATTCAAATAACATTAATAAAGCTATCCATTTTATTAACAATAATTTTATTTGGAATTTAGTTGTGGAGTGTTTGCATTCACACAAGCCACTTTTTTTCTTACGCATCCAAATTCTAAATTGAATTTGTGCATTTGGTAGAAAATTTCTGCAGAAGTAAAATTGATATCATCTATTTACATACACTAACTTTCTGTGTAATCATAAAATTTATACATTGTCTCAAAATTCAAAAATGTTATCTCATAATCCACACTGATTCGAATTCTTGCGATATTTTATACCTTACATTAAAACATTTTTGAATTACATAGAATTTATGACAACTATTTATTGTTGCAATCATATTCATTGATTTTTAAATGTTTATTTGTGCTTGTTTGGTAGCATTAACTGATAAAATAAATAAAAAGTTTATAATATATATTTTGTTATTTTCTCTTACAGGTACCAGAATTAGCAGGGTTTTGGTTGCTAACACTGTTTCTTCAGTTTCCTCTCCAATGCCTCTGTACATTTAGTACTGATTTCATAATTTTACCATGGGAAAGACTAACTGATGCTTTAATGATGTTATTTCTTGTTCTGGAAATTTTTATAGGTTACTTTACAACTAAGACAATCACAAATCACCAGGCTTTAAAATTTAAACTTCAAATGATGAAATCCAATGCCACAAATATAAGCACTGAAACTTTCTTAGAATAATGCTTTTGAAATTAGAGAAAACAAAATGCAGAAGATTTATAGTAACACTTAAATCATGTATGGTATGTGTTATTTTTTAAAATCTTGTTTATTACATATACTGTAGATATTAGAAATATTATTTAGTAATTAGCTAATAAATTTTTAGCAAATCTGTTCTTTATATAAAGTATATCAGTAAAAATATTTGTATTGGATATAGTATACATGCATTGTTTCATCTGAGACCCTCACTTGAAAGTGCTATTTGAAAGAGTGCAACAAATTAAAAATTCTAGAAATTATATGCATTTAAAAGCACGAAATCTTCATTTTTTTTTTTTAATTTAAAGATTCATTAAGCAGAACTAAATCTGAGCAATTTAAATATGTTTATTTTCATAAACAGTCATACTAATGAATAATATTCTTCCTTTAGGTATACATTTTTAAAATTGCTTGTTACCAGCAAATTAAACCTAATTATACTTATACTTATAAAAGAAAATGTTTGTCCATCTAGACGCATCTACTGCACTTACTGTCTTGAAATTTGGCACACAGATTGTTGTAATAGTGACTCAATACACCTCAAAACCTGAATTTTAATATTCAGTATAGCAAATTTTTTTTATTTGTTGTTTTCATTGATTTTTCATACATATTTCCTATTAGTATGGATCTACTTAATGGATCTACTTAATCTCGCTATTAGCGAGAAAATGTGTAAAACAATTTTAGAGTAATATTTTAATTCTGCAATGCTTGTAATTCTGTTATTGTTTATGAATATTAACATTATTATTTTTTCTTTTTCCTTTAAAGATTATATCGCAGGTGATGACAGTGCTTTGGCAAATATATCATGCATAAAAAGCTTATTCCTCAGAAAAAGCAGCAAAAAACATGATATTCATTGCAAATGAGTTAAGCGCATGGTGGAAATTGAGATTACACAACTAGATCTTTTAACTATAAAAATTTCTTCATTTTAAAAATATGGTCAGTTTATTTAGATCTAATTTTTAAGCCATTTAAGTCCTTGCTTACTAAGTTTCTAATTTGCCAAAGTGATCAATCTGCTTGTAAATTTAGAAAGTTTCATTAATTATTTTTAACAACTATTTCATTGTATTCATTCACTCATTATGTGTACTACACTTAGTATAATTTAGTGTAGTACTACTTCTCTGCTATTATTATTATGATGTTTTAAAAATTTATTTACAATTTTAATTAAAATATCACAATAATTTTAATAAAATAACATGGAAAATGTTAAAAAAATTATTAATATTTTCCATGGGAAAAATTACTCTTTGAAATAAATCTGCTTGTCTTCTTAACAAAGAAATTCCTTGTGCCCATCATAAATATATTAATTTTCATGAATAATATCTATTTATAATAAAAATGAATGTGTGTGTTGGTGCTTTACATGTCAGATAGTTTGATTTGCATTTATAAATTTGTAGGTGGTTTGGGACTGTGTACCTCAGAGCAATTTTTAAAAAAAATTTAATTAAAAATTAAACTTAAATTTAACATTTTTGTGCTATAATTGCAGAAAATGTTATTGTACAAATATGAATTTTACACTATTTTCAAAATTGTTTTTTTTAATTATACCTTTTTTTCATTCAAACTTTTTAGTATTATCTTATATTTTTCTTTCATTGTTGAAAGATAAGGAAGAATAATTCTGTTTAATACTCATGTAGTTCACAAGATGAAAAAAAAAAAAAAAGTGACATTAGAGAACTGCAAAATTCAAAAACTAAAAATGTAATGAACCAGAAAATTACATTTTTAATAGCTCTATGATGATATGGGACTGATCTTTATAACAAAGATCATATATAAAAATAGAACTGAAATAAAAACCATACATTAATATGGCTTTAATGTTTGGCAGAATCATGAATATGAAATTAAATAAATAACTTTTAAAGTAACCAATATCACCATCAAACCAGTTGATAGCTAAAAACAGCAATTTTTACAATAAACTAATTTTCCACAGTTAACAAGAAGTTTTGTTCATTACAACAAGGAAAACTGTATACATTTACAATGCCATAAATAAAAACTTACATCAAGATACTTCAAATTATGATCCAAATGTATTAGTTGTAAATTTAAAAGATCCTGAAGAAATTCCAAAAGAGATTCATCTAATATTTTAGATACAAACAAGATATACCAAATAAGCAACTTAAGTTCAAATGTCAGTTGGTACCATTGGCAAGCAAGATTAATATCTTTTCCCTTAAGAATGGTTGCTTCACATTGTTCAGTAATATTTCTACTGCTAGCTGAGTGCCATTACATAGACACTGTTGATTGATATTTTGCAATATTATAATCACCAATCCTATTTTTAATTGAAGATTGAAAAGGCGGTGGTAATCCTGGCAAATCCAGAGAGTTCAAGAATTCTGGTGGATAGTTAACATCATCCTGGTTAGTTGTACAATCAATTGATTTGTATGTCCTTTGTAATATTTGTTGTCCAGAATGAAGTCATTTGAAAGCAGTAGTTATATTTTAGTATATTTGTAAGGAAATGTATGGAATCCATTCCAATTCCTGAAACCAATGGCTCTAATAGTGAAACCTAAGGCATTAATTTCACTTTGCTATTTGCCTAACACAATCCATTTGCTTCATTTTTGTATTTCAATGCCTTACAATGTGGGCAAACTGAGTTTATAGATCTATTAGCAACCCATTGGGTGGAACTGTAGTCAATTGAAAAATCGTATCTGAAAGCCGCTTAAGAAACACTGAAACCCTCTTGAAAACAGCATGTTGCATGTGATTGTAATACCCTAATCCTTTCAATTTCATTTCGCTCTTCGTGTGAGTAACTTTTTGAGTTCTCCCTTTGACCCTAATTGCTACATCTTATAGGCAGTATAGTTCCAAACATAAACGGGTTTATTTTTAGAGAAAAATTTTTTTAAATAACCAAGAAAAGGTCACACACAGGAAGTAATTTAATGATCCCTGTAGTTTTGATGACATGTATGTAGGTCAGTAATATTATTTTATTTGATAACATGCAAAGCCCCCCCCTTTTTTTAACTTTATGTTTGACAGGCATAAATTAATACCTCTATAGACTAATCAATTCGAAGGCATGCCAAAGACAATCCTAACATGCAGCTACTGTTCTGTTTTGGCTGATATCAAATATTTGACAACAGGGGACAGATGTTTTAATTTACACTATGGTTTCTTTGGGAAAATATAGTGGCGCTTTTTTCTTTTCTTAACCTTCCTTATGCTTTAACGAAAATATGAAAACAAAAATTAGCCAAATTGGTCTAGTCGTTTTCGAGTTTTGCACGTAGCAACACATTTGACAATTTTTATTTATAAAGATATTGCCAAGTTGGTGTTTTAAATCAAAAACAAAATAGAGAAAAATCTTCTTTAATGGCCAGTGAATTATAGCATTTTAGCCGTTTTAGAGCTTCTCAGTGTCTCATTTTCAGAACACTAATTGTATCTCTTTCTTGTTTGATCTGAATCATTGCAGTAACTATTAATATGAATTCTCTTTGTTTCATACAACTGATGAAAATGTACGAGTTAACTGTTATTAAATATAATAATTAATAAGCAGTTCTGTGGCAATAAAGAATACTATTGATTTTTAATAGGAAAATTACATAGTTATTAATTGAGAATATTTACATAAAAATTGTAATATAACATGGATTGTCATACTTAAAAGAATTAAGTTATATGAACACTTACTTCTTACAAAATTGTACCAATATAAATATGTTCCTTTTGAAAGTAATACTACCCTTGAAATTATTTTAAATATATATTTTATTTTCAAACATTAAAAATAACCATCAAATAATTTTAAAGAGCTTTTTAACTCTTTAAAAAAGTAACTTTAGAATGCTTACAAAAAAAAACTATAATCACCAGGAGAATGTGAATTTTTTATTATTATTAATGAGTGATTTAACAGATTACCATTATTCTGAAAAATTACAGAAGGTCCCTGAAGAGGTTAAAGTAAAAGCTCTTCATTTCGGTAATTCACTATCTCCTTTCTAATTAAGAACAATATTTTAAGCGTTTTGTAACAAAAATGTGTATGAATCGGATTTGATAAGAAAATGAGATCAATTTTCAATTTATAATATCTCTTAAGAACTTAGAACTTTTGACCTAGTAAATTCACTCAGTTCTTAATGGCATTGAGAACTTATGTGATAATTCAGATATGTTCATGCATATTATTAATTGTGATAAAAAATTAAATGCATTTTCACCCGCCCCCTTCCTTTATACTTCATTTAAAATTTTCCAGAAAGCTTTTTTAATTGTTTAAGTAGTGTTTTTTAAACTTATATATTAAAAACTTATTTTTACAGTAATGTTTTACCTTTTGATGATTAATTGAAAAAGAATGGTTAATATTTTTACATAAAACCTCATGTATACAGGGCAAGCAATATATAAGTGTCGCTGTAAAGAACATAATAACATCACATGACAGATTTTAAAGAAACTATTCATGCAGAAGTATTGTTACAAGGAAAATAATATATAAACAAATCCATTTTATAAGTTCATATTTTTTTTAAATATAAAAAAAAGAGTATTCAATTATTTAAGATATGTTCAAAAGATGAAAAGTGCGCCGAATTTCAGCTTACAGCTATACATAATTTAATAATAAGAAAAGAAAAAGAAACATTTTTAGACATTTTTTATTCTACTTTTCAAAAGGATTAATATTTAATTGCATTTATTAATGTCATTCATGAGTTTCTTTTACAAACAGGCTTCTTTTATGAGTAGATATTTCAGACTACAAAATTTATTTTTAAGTTTTCCAAACATCTTACCAATGATGCTTGAAGTGCTTGTGATATTCTATCAAAGGAAAATAAAGAAATTAAGTCAATAATATAGAGAATGCAAATTAATAATGTATTACTTAATATATATATACATTTATAATAAAAATAAATATTTCAAAAAATATACAATGAATATTTATTTAATCTAATAAACTTATCAATATAGTGTTTATTAAAAACAGATAACATGAAAAAACAATAAATGAAAGACTAATAAATTCAGAAAGTTTTTGCAAATTAAGTTGCTATAAGAAACAATCATATTAATTCGATTTTCAAAACTGGACAATGAAACAATGGCATCCATATACCCATTAGTTCCTTCATCCCAAAGAAAGAGGGGAAAAATCACTTTTTCAAGTTATGAAACATTTCAAATGGGCAAATATATAGATTATTAAGATTTTTTAATTAAAATTACATAATAAAATTAAAAAAGCTAGTTGATTGATGATGTCAATAAATAATACAGTTATTCCTAACTATATTCATAAAACTCAGTTGTTTTCTTTAGATTCTTAATGGAAGAAGCTTCTCTGGGAGTTTAAAAATTTTTATTTTTAATAACAAAACCTGAAATTCTCAAAATTAAATTGAAATTTTCAGATGAAAAAAAAAAAAAATTTAATCCACATAGAGAAATTTTTAAGTACTATAGCTTATAGATACTCATAAATATAGAATGATGTAAAAGACTTTTTATAATAAAAATAAAACATTTTATTTTAAAAATATTAAACCCCTTCCATGTTTCACGCATATGCCATATAGGCACGGATTTTGGACCTTTACTGATTTGCCCATATGGAATATTGGCAATCTGATTTCTATTTCACTTCCACTGTTTTGTCCATTTCTTTTCTATTTTTAGCTGAAAAGACAGAAGACCATCTAAACAAATATCAAAATTATTTGTATAGATGACCATAGTTGTCCAGTAAATGATAGTTTGCCGTCTTTTGTGTCATCTATTCTGATAGGTTCAAAAGCATGGGTTTCTTTTCACATGTTTTGTATCAAAAGACAAAATGCAATAAAAAATGTGACATTTTTTTTAACTGAATTGTGAAAAAAAAAAATGAAACTGTTAAAGGGTTAATACAGTTATTTTAGAACTTAGAATTTTATGCTTTCTGAATTTCCAATATTGACATGTAAAACTCGAATATTTGAATAAGATACAAGCATGGCAAAAACTTAAAGAATTCTTTAATTACTTTTTTAAAAAATGCATAAATCACTTACTAATATGCTCATAGTTGATGATATAAAATATACCCATTAATCCAACGACAAAATGCACATAAGGTACCAATCCTGATTTTTTAGGCAAAACATACTTGAACTGCCAGCGCCAAAATGCTACAAATAATAAAATTTTTAATTAAGAATAAAATTTCATTATTTATTAAAAATAACAGAAAATTGCTAAGCTTGAATAAGTTTAAGAACATAATCTACTAATTCCAAACTTCAAGATAGTTAAAAACTATTTTAGACAACAGCATATACCCCATACTGCTTGATATGAATTGCTTCTCAACAGTTTTCTTTTAATATAAGAACACAAAAAACTAAAAATATTTGTAAGAATATTAGGGTTCTTAAGGAAAGAAAAAAACATAAAAATTGTGAGGATATACGCCAAAAACAAATGAATTCCTGTACAGGATAATAAGCCTACAAAAACAATAAATTGGAATACAGCTTTGGAGTAATGATTAATTATTATTATTTAATACAAAAAATGTAACTTTCTGTGCAATTCTACTATATACTGAATTAGAATTTGGACTATTAAGAATCATCTTTATTTTAAAGATTCCTATAATTCCTTCATTCCTATAATTCCTTTAAAAAGAATTTCATAAATGAATCATGTTTAATTAAAACTTAAATGTCAATTATCTGAAATTTTTAAAGATAAGAAGCAATGTAAAAAAAAGCAAAATTAGCAATTTAAAAACTATAATCTTTTAAGAACAATTTTAAACAATTATATTTCAAACCAAATTTTAACAATACTAAGATTAAAAACTTAAAAGGGAAGAAGAGGAATAATCCATTAATTGTCACTTCAAGGCTTAAATTCTATAAAACTTTTTTGATTTTTTTTTTTTCCAACTTAAGGAAGAAGATACTGATGATATGAAAACTTTTTTCTTGTATGGCTAGAATAATATAAATTACTTAATAAATAAAGTCTTACTAATCTTTTATAAACAAACTAATTTTAATTGCAAACAAAATACTTTTTTTGTTTAAATTCATTAAATGATATACGATTTTCTATTAAACACAAAAATTTACCTCTACTTATAGCTCCAGTCATAGCAGATGGAGATTTATTTCTTCTTGCAAGCCATGAGCCTAATTCTCCAACTTTCACTTCAGACAATGGCAAATCTTCTAAATTAAGAATCAATAATAAATGTATAAGAAGAAGAAACAATTGCATTAATAGCATAGTATATAACAAAATGCATATAATTACATAAATAGTCCATTAAAAATCTGAAGCAAAAATTTACTATTATTGCTGCAATTTTTTCATCCCATATAATTTTTTTTTAAAAAAAAAGACACTATTTTGTTTAGAAATAAAAAGCTAACCATAATTTGATCATCAAAATTCTTATATTATCTGAAATATATCATAAGACGGTCATTCAATTTAAGCGTTTCCAAACTAACATTTAAGAGATATTAAGCGTTGTGTTTCATTAAAATAAATTATGGCAAGGTAGATGATTTTTCTGTTTATCTATAATACAATTATGTATGATGAATATAAACAAAAATTTAAACTTTTCCAGTTCAGTTTTAAGATCTTACTTTTTCCATAGAACATAGAAGGATCATAAGGGCCATGAACTCGTTCATTATAACCCGCCGGTAAACGTCCTAAATTTTTAAATAAACCCAAAACCATCTTTTAATTTTACAGATCTCAGGTTCGACCTCCAAACTGAAACGAGGATGGGAACCCTCGAGTTGCCAAAGAATTGAAATTAATCAAACGTTTAAAAAGCATACATGACGTCAAAAGCGAAAAAACTGCAGCGTTCTAGTAGAGGCCTTTAAAAATACATTTAAGAATAACACCACATTGTCATCAAAATTAATAATAAAAAAGCA
Source organism: Argiope trifasciata (assembly GCA_026543055.1). Classification (NCBI taxonomy): domain Eukaryota; kingdom Metazoa; phylum Arthropoda; class Arachnida; order Araneae; family Araneidae; genus Argiope; species Argiope trifasciata. The sequence continues at coordinate 72,687 of JAPMOQ010060656.1, forward strand.
GGAGTGAAGAATTTATAACATTCTATTTAATCTAAAATCTTGTGAGAAATACATGCTTTCACGTAACATCTTTAGATCTTTTTGTCATATGATTTCACGTAGTAAGTAACTAACCACTTAGATATTATGTCACCCTCACCACGGCCATTGTCATCCCTAACACTTCCAGTCGGTAAAATTAAATAAGCTTAAATTTGGAAGCATTTCAGTTTCATTTGTAGCTCAATTTGCTTTGATTTAACGTGTAGCAAATCAAAAACTTCTTTCAGGAATTACATAATTTCAAAATTATTTTTTGCTCTTTTCTTCCTGTTTTTTGATTACCTATTCACTAGATTGGTTGACGCTCGTCATAGTTCTGACAAAATCTTGATAATAGATGTTTTTTAAAAAAAATGTGTTGTTTTTAAAAAAATCGAGAACCTTACGTTTGCATTTTTGTCAATCAATCCAGTTCTGGCCATTAGAAGAAGAAAAAAAAAAAAAAAAAAAAAAAAAAAAAAAAATTTTAATTTCAGCACTTATTTTTATTGGATGAGAGAGTACATCGCAAACCGTATGTACAGTTTTTGATGGATGTTTCATTTATTTTGCAGGAAACCTACGATATTCTCATGATGTTATTTGATGTTCTGAATACCGGTCAATGTCGGGAGGATTAGGAACACTGTTGTTCGGCAATGTGTGCTAACAGTGTAGAAATAGTTTGACAGATAAGATAAAGACATGTACTGAGTTGTATCACAATGCCTTTCATGGTTGTGGTGAGCTCAAAATGCTTCTTTTGTGACGACAAATCAACTTAAAGCATATTTCTCAGTAGCCTTTCATTTTATTAAAAGAATATTTAAATAAAATGAAAGGTTCTCATTTCATTCAATTTCTTTTTATTTACAGAATGATTAATTAATATAAATTGCATTTCATAAGTTGCTCATTTCCATTTCATGAATTAGAAAAACGAAATACGCTTGTTTTTATGAGTGATAATATTCCATTTCCGTTATAATATTCTTCTTTCACAGTATATTTCACAAATATCAATTTCATTTATTTAATATTCTCTTCCACAATGGCACTCCTTTTCTACATTGCAATCACAATCTTTGCGAACATTATTTTCAAAAGAGAGTTAAATTAAAAATTTTAAAATATACTTTTATAAATTGTAGTTGCAGACAATCTTAATAAATAAGTTTTATGAAATAGTTCATCCGTCAATCTTGTTTTAAACTGTTAAAAATCTTAATAAATACGAAACAGTTCCAACAATTTTTGCAATAGAAAGACGTTATTAAATAAAAATATGCTTTCTCAAATGAATTGGAGACTGTCTCCAGCAATTACCGACAAGTTTGATAGTGGCAAATTTCTAATAAGCTTTATAACAGATGGATAAAAATAAGAAACTAAGCAGCTTTGCCAAATGAGTGAATGAAATCGGGATTTAATGAAAACAATTAAAGAATGAAAGATATTATGTAGCTTCCATTAACGTAAATGGAAGAAAATCTTTGTTAAATTATTATTATGGCATGACAACAATATAAGTACTTTTATTTACAAATAATGCAAAACGTTTTCAAAGAACTTTTTTTTTATATTATGAAAATATATCACTAAATAATCTTGAAATACGCTAATATATATATATATAAAATTTTCACATAAATCTTCACTGTTTCGAAAGTTCATCCATACAATAAATACTGAGTGCCATACAATAACTAAAACATTGGTAGCAAGTCTCGTTCCGCAAAATAGAAATATTCTTGTAAGTCATAAATGTTTTATTAAATTTATATTTTCTCATAAGAATGCGATTTTCTTTATTCCTAGATTTTTTTTCAAGTGCTGATAAAAGCTTTGAGAATTGCACTTAATTATCTAACACACACACACACACACATATATATATATATAACTTTTAAATTTAAAATACCAAAGCGTTATATTAAAGACTAGCCACCTTTGGCGACCAGCTGGTGTGCCAATCTTACTGCAGATTAAAATTATCAGTTAAATACTTTATGTAACGTCATTGTCAATTAAATACTTAATGCAACTTAGATCTAAATAATGCGAATAATATTTTATTTTGGTCTATAAACATAATTAAAAAGATATTAAATCTAAATTTTATACATCTTTAGTTATAAGGAATCATATTTCACTAAATATTCTTGACACTTTAATTTTCAAATAGTAAATAAAGGCTTCTATCTTCTGCTATAAAATTTGATCGACTGATGAAGTTTTGAATTGAAATGTTTGGAACGTTTTCATTCTTGGGTTTCATTCGGTTTTGAGAAATCCTGGACGTTGATTGGGGTATCATCTTTGGAATGATCGATAAAGTGGTTTAAAATTATCCGTTTTTATTGAAAAGTGGCCTTCAAATATTCATAAATCAGTCAATTTTAGACTGAGTTGATTGAAGGATATTGCTGTTTATTTAAAAGCTAAATATTCTTCAATTTTTAAAGCATTTATAGACTCATGTTCTAAACTATGTAGTTAATTACTTCATTTCAACCTTTGTTATAGATGCATTTCTATTATTAAAGTGTTACAAATTAGCGGTTGGATTTTGAATTGAATATATATATACAGTAAACTCTCGCTACAACGATACCCGATACAACAATAACTCCCTCTACTACAATAATGTTTTGTGGTCCCGGTGATTTTGCATATAAACTAATGTTAATCTCCCCTCAATATTGCGATATTCTCTAGAACAATAAACCTCTGTAAAACGATTTTTTCAATCTAAATTTCAGTATTATTTTCTCCCTTTATAATAATATTTTGATTTTCAAATGCTTTTTTTTTTGTTTTCTTTTGTTATTTTTTCCGTCAATTAAGACTCATTGTGGATATTCAACTTATCCCTGAATAAATAGCTATTGCTCAGATTTCAGAACAGATGAAGACCACCCTTTTGGGAATTGGAGAGGGTGAGGTGGGTGAAGTGTAAATGTATGCCTAGTCTCATTTCCCAGTAAGCTTTGGAATTCTGATAAGGTTTAAGGACATCTAGACCTGTCTGGTCACTCTGGTGAACTCCATACTTGTAAACTTTGAAAATAAAGTAGAAGACCCTTTCAAAGCTGTAAATGTCAAGGAAGCGTGCGACAATATTGCTGGAAGTTGGTGGGAAGTAGCTGGAAAAAGGCCGGTCTTTGTGTTATGGGAGATAAGAAATCTGATAATGATGAAAATTCCATAGACAATGATCTCTCAGATGATCAAGAATGTGTTTTGCACATCAAAAAATCCGTATCCCAACTTGAGAAAACAAGCGGAAAAAAGTTTGGAATTAGTATAGAAGACTATTTAACAGCAGATGATGATCTTATGGTTTTCGCAGCAGTTACTGATGAAGATATTCTCCCTGAAATTACTGATGAGATAGGAAACAATGATGAAGATACATTATGTATGTATGTGTGTGTGTGTGTGTGTATGTATGTATGTATGTATTAAACCTTGTTTGTCTTAAATAAAGCTGATTTATTTAATTAATAATATTGTAAAAGTCACAAAAACATTTCTTTACATTTTCTTTTTAGAAAAAAAAAATTTCATTTCAGGCAGACATGTGCTGAAAATTACATTTTTATATACTTAATTTGCAATAATTATTTTTTTTTAAATTTTTTTGTCAATCTGATGACAAAATATTGATAAAAGATAATTTTTTGCTTGATTACAGATTAAACTTTATTGTTTTGCCCAAAATATATCGTTGAAAAATTCGTTAAAAATAGAAACATTGTTTCGTTGAAAATTCGAAGCTCATGCTATGTGTTAAAATACTGATTCCATTAGAAAGCTACTTTTTAAATCTTTGAGGTAAAAATCATCTTGTGCGATAATATTTTCAGAAGTTTTGGCGGAAAAACGTCGAAATTTCTCACAATTTTTAATTACTTCAAATTTTTATTAAAAATACCAAAACAGGGCTCGAAGGTGCATATCCGTGACTTACAAGTTATACATGAACCAAATTTGGTAGCTATAAATCCAACGATCTAGCCTGCAGAGCACCAACACATTGAGGTTTATTATAAGTAGAGATAATCATAATTTATGATTAGAAAATGAAAAATGTCTGAAATCTATAGATGTCAAATGTGTTATGTGATTTACATTTAGAACAGATAACCAAGATGAAACACTTGTTTTAGATTCCATTATATATTTTCCCAAATTTCTTTTATTTAGCTCAAGAAATACATCTACAAAATTTATTCATAGAAAAAATTTAAATAAATATTACTTATTCCCCTGCAACATAAAACTAATTTCCTTTCCTTAATGAGTGATAAGAAAATATATTACACAGAGTTGTATTTTTACATCAGTTTCTTATGAAACAGCTATCATATTTCCTTCTATTTTTAAACACGAATGGGAAACACATTAATACAACGCAAATAGAAGAGGTGGGAAACTGATAAATGAAATTATTTGCAGAGAAATCTGGATATAATTATAATGAAAATAACTATTCCAAAAGGATTTTGGATAATTCGTAATTTTTATCGTAAAACTAGCATAATATAGATTTTATAAAATTAGTTCAATTTTTATCTCGATCAGTTAACGGTGTTAAACAAAGTAATTAAGAGATTATAATTTAAACAACAAATTTATGATCACATAAATATTCGTGTTTTTAGGCTACATATTTTTTTAGTAAATTTTGTAAGGTAAAAATTATTGGAACTGCTTTGCAGGACAATTGGACTAAACGTTTATTAAATTTACCTCATAGTTACTTTATTCATGAAAAATTAAAGATTTTAAAAAACTTTATCAAATTTTTTTATATATTACAAAAAATTAGTAATATATATATATATATATCCAGGAATTTCGTAAAATATTTAAAACTGATTTTTGTCAATATTTGCAACAATACTTTTCATTGTCATAATGTAAACTCAATTTTATTATTTCATGAAATCAATCTCACACATGTGTTTGTCGTTTTTAATATTTAGATTTTTTAAAAAAATTACATTAATTCAAGATTTAATTGTAAACACTGTTCCAGTGGTGCTGAACCTTCTTACGAAATTTAGCATGTTGCTGCAAATGATGGCTATAATAGTCCAATGTTTGGGGATATGCAGACAAATAATAGTATAGCCGTCATTTCCTCTGAGGAAGAAGGAAGGGGGGGTTCTGATTTGAAGCAGAGTTCGGATTTTGGATACCAAAATTATTTAACAAATAATATCTGAAAAATGTGAATACATTTTTTTTGCAAAATATATTTCCAATATTATTTAAAAAGTTTTACTTAAGATATTATAGAACAATTTCTTATTTTATTAAACCTTTCTTTTTACAGAGATGGCTTTTATTAAGTTATTCAAAATAGTTAGCAAAACTATTAGAAAAATGTCATCTAAGATACATAAATATGAAATATTTTATTTGTCTTAGGCAACCAGATCATTCAACAATAATACTGGTTATATTTGATTTCAGATAAATCATATATAACTTCATATTCATGATTCCATCAAATTGTAAGAGTAATGTGATGTGTTATTTTAATTATATCGTATTTATTCTCTTTATTATGTATATGATCAATATTGAAGGAGATCAATCCCATGACTTTATGGACGCTTCATACACAATTTTATGGTTGACAAATCTTCTAAAATGTGTAGTACTGGAATTAATTTTTATAAAATTTTAAAATTATTTTTCAATAATGATAATCTGTCATACTTTTTGGGGGGGCAGGGGTGGGATTTCATAATATTAAAAAATATCTGCCTATTTTTAACAATAATTTCATTTTTGCAAAGGTATTCAGCATTTTTTAAATCAATTTTATATTTAATTAAATAAAATTCAATTTTATTGAATACTAAGCAGCTTTGATAAGTGTTTCATTGAAAATATTAGTTAAGTTTAATTTCAGTTAAATCATTTCAATATAATTTTTATCTCTATAACCTCTTTCAGAAAACAAAAATACTTTTTTAAAAAAAATCTCACTTCTAAAAATGTTTTTTTGAAGTAGTCAGACAGATATAAATTTAAATGATAAGCAGAATAATTAACAAATAGTGGGTTAAGCAATAACACCTTACGCAACATATATATAAGTAATTTTCTACAAATTTTACCAGTTGTTTAAATAAAAAAAATAATGAATGAAAACTTGTTGTGTCAAAAAGTGTAAGAAATTCAAGTAGAAAAACAAATACAAGCAGAGCATAAAACATATTTTACAACACTTGTAGATCTTAAATAAGCCATGAGATGTATTTTCAAGGCAAATACAGTATTTAATACATTTTATTAATAATACATAATTTTGGCATAAATTACAGCTGATTGGAAAATAAGAAATATAACTTAAACCGTTTATATATCACATTTATAAAGCGTGTATTTAAGTAATTTCGGAGAATAAAGCCCACATTATTAAAAAATTATTGAAATAATGCAAAATATATGCATTAAAAAGATTTCTTTGTTGTAATATGATGTTTTCACCAAAAACAGATTTGTATCCAGTAAATTTTAATAATAATTTAGCCTTAACTCAATTTCTGGGTACTTGCATAAACAATGATACACTATGGCAACACATCTGATAGAATATTTCTATCTTGTAAACAATAATTGAGCCCACAGCATTTAAGACTGGTAAAAAATAGCATTCTGGAAGTTAAAATACTGGTACTTTATTATGAAATAAAAATCGTTCCTTCTATATTTGAAAATTTAAAAATCTGCTACATCTTTTTAAAATAAGTATTAATAGTTTCCTTTTGCCCTTTCAGATGATATTCTATTCAAAAATGAATATATATTACACAAAAACAGAATAAGTGAGTAGAGAAATTCAAAAAGACAGCATACTTTTATTTTTATATATTAGAGCAGTTTTATTAGTTTTCATAGCATAGTTTTTAATCTAAGCAGTCTGTTAAAAAATGTTGGCATAATTTAGTAAAAGAAACAATCTATTATTGTACTGCTATTGATTTTCCTAGAGTCTATGAATCCTATTTCTTGTTCTAAATTGATCTGCATTTTACAATAACTTACAGCAAATCAATTTTGACTGCTTATTTCTTCTTCTTGCACATTCCCATTTTAACTACACAGCTACCTCTGCATCACACTAAAAGAGAAGGAAATATTCAGTATCAATTTATTTAATAATAAATATTCAATCTGCTAACAAAGTAACAATTTCTTTTATTTAAGGAAAGGCAAAATTAATATATCAACCAAAGGGAAATGTTACTATATATATTTTTTAGCAATATGAAATCTAATGATAAATTTTTCATTTCTTACAAACATACTGGATTACATTTGAATTGGTCTCACTGTCTTTCTTTTAATTTTTGAAGTTAAATAATGATTGAGACCAGGTAATCCAGAAATGCTGATAGATCTTTCAAATTAACATATCAGCTTGACAGTATTAGTTCAGTCATATTTATACACTTACTATGAGAAGTTAGAAAATTCTTTAGTAACAAAATTCATACAGTTCAAAAACATGCAAAATTATTCTAAATCTACTCCTTCTATAAATAAAATAAAATTCTATCTATTTTTTCAATGCATAATATATTTAAAAAGATAATCTGAAAGTGATTATATATATATTATGAAAGTGATATATATATAGTGATTATATAATCTGAAAGTGATTATATTAATCATTTAAAATTATATATAACAATTCTTGCCAAAATTTATTTAATTATGCAATAATACTCTTTAAATCTCAAAACTGCATTTGCTCTAAAACTGAATACTAAATCAATATTGTGTGCCGTACAATACATATGTTTAGCATACAAGGCTTCCTTTGCCCATTTGGATTGTTTGGGTCTTAACAAAGACAAAGTTTTTCAGGATCCTCAGCTGCTTTGGGGTATTTTGATGTTTTTGGATTCCTGGGAATTGTCAAGCCCATCTAGACCATTCTGAGATTAGTAACAACATTACTGATTCATATCTATCAATTCAATCTATTCATATGGATCTCGTGATCCTTCCAGTCATAAATAAAAATGGTAGAGTTGAGCTTTCTTATCCATATTTTACATTTTTCTTAAAAATATTTCTATTTAAAACTATTAGAAGGCTGTAGAAGAACATACCTATTCAATAATTTCTTTTATATTCATATTTTTGACATGAACTGCATTTTAAATCAAATCTTTTGCACAATGAACAAAATTTTGTAAAAAATAAAGCAGCTATTTGGTTTAATGAAATTTGGTATGAATCAAATTTTAACAGGTTATACCATACATCTGATACAATGTTAAAAAGGTTGGTAATATCTTTTTAAAAAATTATTTCTTGCAATGAATACAGTATACTGTAATATGCAAATACTTTTTAAATGGTAATACAATTGGTTGAAAATAATTTAAAGAATTAGCTGAAACGGTAAATTTGGCATTCAAAAAATTTTAATCATTATATCCTAAAAATAAGCAAGCTTTCAAAATGAATGTACTGAAATAATTGGAAGTTAAAGTTGAGGGATCAATATATAAATCAAAATACTGAATGTTAAGAATCTTAAAAAGAATTTTACTTAAATATCAATAACACACACCTGTTATTTTTTCATACTTCCCAAAGGTTAACTGGTAAATAAGATTAAAAATCAAGAACGTACCCACCTTGGGAGTGTGGTACATAGTGGCCAGTACTAATAGCAGTCTGGGTATGAACTAGACCAGCACTTGTGGGAATCATCAGAGGGGCATGGGGCAGAACATGTGTTGGAGTACCAACATGACTTCCAGGATTCTGCCCATGCAAATGATTTTGCAAAGAAGATGCAAATGTTGCAGGGTGTGGAGCATGTGGCTGCTGTGGCAGTAAAACTATTGGCTGAGGAGTTCCAGCATAAGAGGCAGCAAAAGGATGGCCCTGGTTAGATGACGAATGATTGGCGTGCAGCTGATGTTGAGTGGTCATGTGGCCATGGGTATACATCACTGGTTGGGGGGTAGGCGCATTACTGGGATGTCCAGTGGGTGTTTGGGGTTGACCATGTCCTCCAGAAGGAGGTGGCTGATGTACAGGAGATGGAGCAGGGTGAAGGCTAGGCGTTTGTGACTGGGGCGTAGATGGAGCAGAGTGCTGTCCACTATTAGTAGGTGCCATGGCATGTGGTATACTTCCTGGAGTTCCTGGATGTGGCACTAATGAAAGAAAACAAATTAATTAAAATTGGATACAATTTAGCTGTTTTTTAGAAAATAAAATATTTAACATTTTCTATAATAAAATACCTTTTAAAGGTAATACATTTCTATAATACAGTAGCATCACATACTCTTTTAAAATAAACAGAGACAAAGTATTAAATCTCTCGAAATGTTAACAAGTACACAATTGAATTAATTGCAGCAAAGTATGTTTCTTAGCTTGATCAATATAATATATTTATTGTATCGTTCAATTTAATTGCAAGAATTTTATTTAATACTCAGAATACCAGTTAAATTCATTAGAATAAACAACAACAACAAAAAAAAAACATTTCTCAGAACATTTATAAAAAAAATCTACTAAATAATACCAATATCAAACCATCTAAACAGGTATTTAGATTAAATAAATAAAATATTTCAACAGACACGATGATTATTTTTGATAAAGCAAAGAGAAAAAGGGAGAGTGATTATATACATTGGCTAAAGAACTGGCAAATGTTCAAGACATTCATACAATTAGCAATTTGAAAAGAAAAAAAAAATGATTCTGGCAAGCAAAGAGTTATGATGAAGTATGCACCAAGGAAAGTCTGAAAAGAACACAAATAAGTTAAATGAAAGGAAGGGGGAAAAAAATTAAATTTCAGCAGTGCAAAAAATAAGCCAGCATCTGAACTTTAGAACAGATACAGAAATTTACTGGACAAAAATATAAATTATATTCAAAAAGCCAGCACACATATAATACTATATGATGTTTCTCAATCAACTGCTAGAGAAGTAGATGAAATTGCAAACAATCATGAAGTTAAAACGATTAATTTACTAGTGTTTTAGACAATAGCGAGGATATAAGAAATATATGGGAAAATTTTGTATATAAATGAAGATTTAAAAAAAACTAAATAGATATAAATAGTATTAAAAAGTCATTCTACTCAAAGTTCTGGTTGACTAGCCAAAAATCTATTTTAAAAGGTAGTTGATTACGATACCTTGAGGTTAACTTTCAAAAGTAAACAATTACAAAGAAGAAGGTACAATGACAAACTCCTTATAACAGATAGTCCTGTTAAATTCAACAAAAGCAAAGGGCATATGGAATTGCATAGAATGAACAAAGTGAGCCAAAATGCTCCATATGTAATAATTTTGCATATATTCCAAAGGATTGCTCACTGCCAAAACCAGTTATGCCAAAAATGTAATAAAAAGATCAAAAAGCTAAGAAATTGTGCTACTGCAGCTAAAAATAACCATTCAAGTGATGAAAGTTTATTGATTAAATAAGTTGACAAAAATTTGTAAAAGTGATTCATATTTGAATTTTTTTTTTTTAATAAGCACTGACTTTAAATTGATACAGAGAGTTCTTCTGATCTTTTAAGGATTTCAGTTACACACTAAAATAAACTGAAATATGAATATGCTTTTAATGAATTATAATACTTTCAAAAATAAAGAGTATCTGCATGACTTCATAGCAAAGATTATGGCTGATAATGAGAAATGTTTCCAATACTTTACAGACAGTTGATATTATCAGACAACCTACTGCTTACATAAGAATAGAAAAATCGTAAAGATGAATATTTTCAGAACTTCAGAAAAAAAAATGTACCGGCCTTGAACTTTTTGAATATAATTAAAATACAATTAATCTTGGCAGTTCTGGAATAGCATTTATTAACAAAGGATTAATTATATAATTAAAAATTCTTCCAAAGACTTTGACTGCTTATTAGAAGATAAAAGTGGGACAAAACATGCACATCCTTTTAACAATATTAGACATCAAAAAGTACCGAATTTTTCCAAGATAAATTTATTGGCAGAACTGAAGCTGCTAAATTTATGTTCAAATGATGCTAAAGGAAAAGCAATATGTTCTTGCTGTATTTTGAGTCATTTCATAGAAAAAAAATTCTAATTATATTGAATGAAATTGAAGTCAGTTCCAATAGTGAAAATAAATGAAGTCAAGAATTGGCTCGATCACTGAATAAAGGTTGCTTTGCATTGAATACTTCAAAACTAGGATGCACCAGTTTAACACAAATAAACACAAGTGAAGTTGAAGGGTCCAAGTCTCAACTTCTGCGAATAACTATCAATAAAATTATGCAAAACAAATGCTTCTGAAAGAGCTGTTATCAAAGAAATTCAGAAATAATGGAGGGAAAATGCAATTAGACACCCAACTACCTTATGCAAATACTGTCCTATTATTTAACCCCTTAATTCTCGCTCCCATGAAAATGACGGGGGGAAATTTCTACCTCTATTTTTTGCGCCCGTGATATTTCCGGGCTGGCGTATTCAAAAGCAATGCGCCAAAAATATTAAAACCATCTATTTCTTATGCCCACAATCATGTTTATTAATATATACACTAGATACACTAAACCCTAAACTATTTGCAATGTTTTTAGAGATAGCTAATTTATTTTAAACTATACACTCAATTTTATATAATTTTCTTCAATAAAAAAAATAGGCACTTTTATGAACATTTTCTTCAAAATTATGCGATCGTTAAAGGGTTAAGAAGACTAGTGAGAATAGGCTGATAACTGACTACAGGCATCTTAATAATCAGAATATATAAGTTTCTATTACATAAAAATGATGAAAATACATTTTCCCATAATCCTGCATTTAACACATTGATATCTACCAATAACATTAGCAAAAAAATGTAAAGCTTAAAATTTTTTTAATAAAACCTTATGAAATAGGACGATTTGAAAGTATCATTTTTGGGTAATACTCCAGACCTTTACAGCATTTAATGTACTTTTAAGCAACTTCTTTTGTCACAAATTAGAAACAATGAAATTAAGGGAAAAAAGTCTCAATCCTGCAAGAAATACAGCAGTTAAGAAAATCAATCAATAATTGTCAGTCAATCAATAATGAAAATTTGGATTACTGAATCATATATATTAGATCAAGATTCCTGTTTCACTACACAAGTTTCACACAAGACATTTCATATAATGAGCACAGATTTTTCTTCTTCCATATTTACATTTTTTTTATTGCTACCAAATTGTTCAAATTAGGATAACTGAAAAGTCAGGTTGGTCAAGTGAGATATTTTATTTGTAATTAATGAAAGCAGGATAAATTTAATATTGTTATTAGAGAAAATGTATAAAGTGGAATGGCAACAGCTAGATGGTCTTGGAAACAAGGAAAAATTATAATTAATATTTAACACAAGTTTTGATGAACTAGACAAATATAAGAATGGTCTTTACTCTCTAATCGATGTCTAGTTCTTTTCTTTTTATAAACAAATACCTTATGAATAATTTAACTAAATAGTGAATGAAGTGTATAAGAAATTGGCAGATTTGAATTACTAACAAAAAAAATTTGTTTTCAGTATAAAAGTATAAGCTAAACATAAATTTAGGGAAAGAGCATACTTACTGTAAACGTGAGTTGGAATTTGAGGGTTATCACCATACGCAGCAGAAGTAGGCACCATCCCAACAGGTTGTGGAGTTAAGACACGTGGCATAAGAGAATACATCTGAAAATACATCTTTTTCTGTACAACAGAAAAGAAAGTGAATATAAGGGGCTTAAAAAACTAGAATATTCACTAGCTACCAATATTTTATACTAATTTCAAATAACAGCTGAATTCGCCAATCAAAATTATAAGCAGGGCAAGTTTTCATGTGTATACATGACCATCAAAGCTAGTAAAACATTTGTCATATTTCTATAATATTACACGGGGTATTTTCAGATTTGGGAATTTAATAAATTTAATAGGGGATTTTTTAATACTTAAAATGTAATTAAGAATATAGATCAAGAACAAATTAATTTTAAACTGAATGTTTACCATTTACCAAGTTTCATTTTGTTAAATGTGATTAAGGAGAAAAAAATCTACCAAAATTAACTAAATGGGAAATATATACAATTGATTTGCTTATATTATAGTTTTTATCTTGAGGAATCAATTTTGATTTTTTTCTTACATGAATTTTTAAAATATAATTTGCAAAAGTGAAATTAAAAAGGCAAATGAAGATCCAGAGGTAAAATTAAAACAGGGAAACTATGAAGCTCCTATGCATCATTTCATTGAAGGGAATTCTTAAATCACACACAAAAAAATATTTATCTCTGACATTTCTTTAACATCACAAATATAATTTCAATATATCTGTATTCTAATTATTTTTTAATTACTTGAATGCAGGCTACTTTAACTTTTGAGCTCGGAAAGCTCTTATATTTCCAAACTGGCTCTAATATATTATATATGTGTTACTTTGGTGAATTATTTTCTAAAAATATATTTTCACGCAATCTTTTCTTTCTGCTTTTGGCCTCTCTTTGGGCTGAATTTCACAACTCTTTACAAAAGAATGTTCATATGAATAAAACTCTTTTCTTAATAATCATGAATTTAAAAAAAAAACATCTTTTAATTGCATGTATATGCTTCCAAATTCACAGAGGTTTTATACAAACACATATTTTTATAAACAAACTTTTGATGAAGTCAGGCTTCTAACAATTTTTATTTTTACTAATTTCAAGAAAATAGCAATTTAAAAAAAAAAATCTCTAAAAAAGAAAAATTCTAAAAAAAATTCTTTGCCAAAATCTTGGAAAGAGCAACAAACTATTTAGGATAGCAAAAAGAAAGGAAAAAATGCAGCGAGAAAATATTCTGAAATTTTATAATTTTTAGAAAAGAATTTGTCAATACTGTATTTTGGTTCCATGGGGAAAATAGTATCCTGCACAACTCAGAAGATAACAGTGAAAACAGAGATTAAGTGATAAGGAAATTTTTAGAATAAATATATCGTTTAAATCTTACTGAAATTATTGAAGTGCCATTTATATATTTATATCAGACCTATGTTGCTTGTCAAATATCATTTGCAAAATTAATGATTTTACAGAAATTATAACAGCTTGATTTTTTTCAAAAAACATTTAAAAGGCCAATGTTATTTCACTTCTTGTTTAGTTAACAACAGTGTATTTCCTTGGCGTTTCTCTTGGAAGTTTAAAAAATAAGTATGCCTAATTAACTGCCATTTATGTAAACAAAGAACCATTTATCTTAATTTTAATCAATAAAAAAGGACTTGGGAATGATTTTTAATTTATTATATAATTATTTCATATTGATAAAAGCTAGTGAATATTTTCCCTTAAGGCAAAAAGTCTAACTTTGAAATAAATATAAAAGTAATATATTTTTAAAGAAGAAATAATTTGATAAAAGATATGAGAAATTAAAGATTTACTTAAAACAAAGAACTTATTTTAAAACCGTTATAGCCTAATTATCACATTAATATGATTTGACACTAACCTGAGCATATGCCAACTGCTGTGGTGGCCCAGGAGGATGATGGAGCATTCCAGGAGGTGGAGTATACTGAATGGTAAACTGTGGAGCCGACAGAGTAGGCTGAGCTAATATTGGTTGACCAGTAGCCGCTTGCACATGCATGGGTTGAGACATATCATGACGCTGAATGGTCATTGGCATAGCTGAAAAGATCACGTCTTCATACTGATTAAGTCCCATACCAACACCATACTCTGGATCTTTAAACCAAAGGATTGCAAAAGAAGAAAATTCACAGAAATGGAAAATAAAAGAAAAGAAATTAATAAATAAAAGGAAAAAAGAAAGGTTGAAATGCCACACAAGAAAAATAAACCAGAAAAGTAAAGGAAAATGTAGCAAAGGAGAGGAGAAAGAAAGAAAACACGTAAAAATAAACAAAATCACATGCAGGGCCAGACAGATTAAATGTAGGAAATTCAGAATAAAATAGCTGGGATACACATTAAAGACAAAAAACAGCAATTCAAAATTTAATCAAGATTTTTTTTTTTTGACTCGCATCACTTTCAAAACAAATGTTAACTGTACTGAAAAGTCTAATTTCATAAAATAATCAGATTGTTTCAATAGGAAAAAGAAGATTTTAAAAATGTGGGAAATGACAATGTGAAAGAACATTTAAAATCTAGTAAAGAAATAAAAACTTAAAAATACCATCTCAAAAGGATAATAAATGCATAACCCCATTTTTAAAAGTCTAAAAGGATCTCCCCTGTTACAGTTTTTGTAAAAATACTATTATACTGTTTTGAAATATTTGAAGAAGTCTGGTGTATAAAAAGGGGGAAAAAATTGATTTTAGAATAAAATTAAACTCACTGCAAATATTTAAAATAAATTGAATAATGCACATTATATCTTCCAAATAATTTATTTAATTGAAGTTAACAAATATTTGATAAGATTAGAAATGCTTAAATTAATGATATGACCTTTGCACATAGTTTATTAATTACTCTACAATTCATTATATTCCATTTAAATAAAGTATTTCCACGAAATTTCCTTTAAATTTTTAATAAAATAAATATATCTGAAAATTTTTAAGTTTGTTCTTTTTCAAACTAGGCAAATGAGAAATACTGACACAAAAATTAGCTACAAATAATTTTTAAGTTTAATTAATATGTGGGAACCTGGTTATTTTCAAATATTATTTTATAGTGCATACACACATACAGGCATACCATTAATTTTTAATTGAAAAGGAGTGGAATAAAAAATGAGTTTGAAAATTTTTTCTTGTCAGTATAATAAGATTAAAAAATAAGACAAGGTTTCATAAAAAATATTTTAAATCTGGAAATTAAAAAACCTGGAGCAGCTAATAAAATTACTTTCCTTCAATATTTATTTACTGAAAATTAAAACTTTCACAAATTAGTCTTCTGTCAACAAGTCAAAATATGCAATATATTTAAATTTATTGCAGAAATTAGTTTGTTAGTTATACTATCATGAACAATTTAGAATTTTAACAGAAGGATACCTTTGTAGGGAACATTTCTAAATGACTGTTTAAAAAAGTTCAGTCCAATTGACAAGGGTAGGGCCACCTTTAGAAAATTAATTTGTTACTTAAGTATTAAAAATTCTTTTGATTAACAGCTGTTAGTTTATAATAAAAGTAATAAACAAGTAATTAGAATAAAAAGACAATTAGGGATCTCAAAATAATTTTTTTAGATAATTTAATAGGGAAGGCTCAATGCTTCAATTTTTTAATAAATTGTCTACCAGTATAAACTCTTTGCAGTTTTACACAATAGTAAAAAAATATTAAACAGAACTAAACATTTCTCTCTTTATTAACATTATATTACTACATTAATATCAATTTATTTTTAGATATAAATAAATTGTCACGTTGCATATAAATAGAGAATATTTAAATAAGATTTCATATAAATATTTTTATAAATAATTTTTGTTAAGAGATGCTAAATATTTCATATCGAAAATAAACATAACACAAAATACAGGATGTTTTAAAACTGTTTGCACATACTTCAGGGATTGAAAGAACACATCTAAATAAGAATAAATCACTATACAATGCATAATTGTAACTTATATAGTGAAGTGTTAAAAACTGTTCTGTACCTTTTAATATAAATCTTTATTGTATCAAATAAGGTTCAGACACTCTCTCAAGCTTGAACTTTTACTTCTAATGTCATATGATAGACATTATTAGGATAATTTCAAATTCTGAGGAAAACAAGATAAGTCTGGATCTCTATAGTTAGATAATTGAATATGCACTATTAATAGATAATTTAATATGGACAATAAAGAAATTCTTAGGTTTCTTCCAATAAATGCCTGTTACTATGCCTACTACTTGTTTAATGCCTACAATAGTGTGAGACGAGTCACTATTGATGCCCAAATTTTAAAGGACAATCAGTGCAATTTTATTCATAAAATATACTTAGTTAAATATAATTTTTTAATGTTTGTTCCATCTTTCAGTTCATTTCAGAACACAGTAATGACCAATCAATCACCACACAGGTTACAACTATACAGTGTGATACGATTCAAGCTATTTAGATTTATTCCATTAGTCCTTAAAATTTGTAGCAAGTTTTCAAACACCCTGTACAAACATTTCTGAAGTATGCACATTAATTCTACATATAGACACAAATAAATATTAACATGTTTAACTAATCATATCTGCATTCCAAAAGGATTGGGCCTAGTTGGAATTTAATTAATATGAATTATTAAAAGGTGTTTCTACCTTGGAAGGAATTTCGTTGCCGGGATATATTATTTTGATTAAAATTTCTTCTAGAATAATGAGAAGTATCTGAAATTAGGCAAATGGAACTAATTAGCATTTATTATTAAATATATTCCAAAAGGATTGGGCCTAATTGGAATTTTCTAAACATTTAAAATAAACACATGCATGCACACATACATTCATACAGATTGTAACAAAATCTAAAGAGCATTTTTAAGATTTTGAATAGATGAAAAATTTTATTCCTCTAAAAATAGCTTTAAAATTATATAATCAAATGCTTAATGTAATCATATCAACTGGTGAAGAGGAAGATGCAATGCTGTATTGCTTTAGAAAAGCTATTTCATTGAAAACAATTTTAGTATACATAACACAATTTTTTTAAAATTAATCAAAAAAAAACTATCTAGACAAAATAGCTCAATCAAGAAACATAGAAAACAGTAGAGTTCAATAACTATAATTAGATTATTAAAATAATTACATACCCTTTCTAAATCTTGGTGCTGGTGTTACTGAAGCAGCTGGTGTAAAGGGTGGAGCAACAGGCATTGAAACTGGAGTAGCAGATACGACATAATGAGGAGCCATGTTGAACACAGTCTGAGCCATGCCAGGCATAATATGAGGCTGGGGCATTGCCATGATTGGACTCTGAGTATGCAAGCGAGGTGGTGGTTGAACAGCTGGCGGCGCAACATTCTGTATTGGAGCACCTCGCTAGAGGTAAATAAAAGAATGGAGGAAATTAAAAATGATGAGCATAATTTATTTATATAATAAGATATTTGTTTAGTTAAAGTAATAAATATATTCTTCTAATTTAATAAAAGAGAACTTCCATAAGTAAAACATGTTTCATAATGAATGAAATTATCTTAAATGTTTATATATATTTTGCAATAGAGAACAAACATGATAAATGTTTTATTTTTTGTAAACTAAAAATTACGTTTTTAATAATTATATGAAAAAACTAAATAATTAAACTAACTGCTAACAAAACAGCTAAGACAACTAGGATTGTAGCAAAAACATACAATGTTATAAAATCAGAAAAAATTTGCAAAACGCATATTAGATTTTGTCTCTAATAGAGCCCTTCCCTTTTTCTCATATACATACATACATACAGAATTGACCTTTTAATGATGACAGCAACAATACGTTAACTTACTGGAGTAAACGATTTGGCATTTGGATTAAAAACAAACTCCTTAGCATTTGGATTCAAATTGCTGCTCTTGGGATTATCTGGACTTGTTCTATTTTCTGGAGTACTGTCAGCCTTCCTATCTTCTTCCTTCGGTTTTTCTTTATTATGATGTTTAGGAGGCAAAGGTGCAGTAGAGTTTCCAGAAGGCTGAGCCTCTGATTTTGGAGATGAATCTTTCTCATGAGTGTCCTTTGGCTCTTCTGAGAGCTATAATGATAGAAGTTATCTTTTAGTTTTTAAAAGTTGGCGAATAGCTACAGACAATTTCCCAATAAGCAATATTTGGTTTTCTCAAATAAAACTTGACTGAAGTGATTTTAATTTTTTTTTATTGAACTAGATACTTTAATAATTATATCTTTGCATATGCTTTAATCAAGTAAAACATGAAACATTCAAATAGTCCAAAATTTAAAAGTTCAGATACAATTAACTGAAAATCAATTTTTTATCCTTTCTCAATTTTGTACCTTTTAATAGAATAGATAATTTTTATTCATTAATAGTGTTGCATGGTGCTTTATTAAACCAATATGTATTAATAATAATTTTTATACATTGAAACTTATTAATAAATTTTTTAACTCAACCACATTGACTTCTAAGCAAATTGTTTGTTACTAAGAAAAAGAAGAGTCAAATTTTTATGTAAAAACATTTATACATATGTATGTATTACATGCATACTTAAAAGTTAAAAAAAAAATGCCTTTAACAAGCAAACAAGAGTTATGAATAGAAAGCTCAAAGGCTATTTTCTTATAATTTAGTAGATATTAATTTCAATGCTTTCTGATAATAATACTTCATATAAAGAATTAATTTTAACATACAGAAGCCATTTTTCTTTGTGGTTACTGAATATCAATCTCCAAAAATATTAACTCAAGAAAAAGTATAACACACAAAGTAGCTATTACATAAACAAATACATACTTCAATAATTTACATAAATATGGAATTTTGTCTGTTAGTACTCAAAGGTTACTATTTAAAATTTGCTAATAAAATCATCCAACAAATTTAAAAAGTACTAAGCATGATAACTGGAATTAGCGCCTATTTCTAATGGATGATTAACTTGCTGATGGTTTGTGGTGAATTAATATTATGGTTCATGTACACATACAAAAAGAAATCCATGAAAGTGAAGTCATGAAGCACATGAAGTTAAATGTCATTTTTTTATTCTAAGTAATCATTCAATAAGTTGTGATAGCAAGTAAGTACAACACTCTATTAAATATAACAATAATCTTTAAACATCTTTTAACTAAGTAATGCATTCATGTTTTGAATTTTGTTTTTAAGAAGAAATGCTATCAGTTGCTCAATAACCCTAATTATGATGATTGTTTAAGTTTTTATCATAAAAATTATGATTTTTCATAATAATTAAAAATGAAAATTCTTAATGATATTAAAACTAATTAATGGTACAAAGTTGCAAATCTTTATGTATTTTTTATACCTTAAAATGCTTTTTCATAGAGAAACTGCAAAATCTGCAAAAACTAATCATTATTACTTAAAAGTCGTATCAATTGTTGACATTTTTTAAATTAAAATTCTTAGCTGAATACTAAATGCTTAATAATAATAGAAGACTAAAAAGATTATTTAAATATCATAATATATTTGAATATTATGCACTATCATTTGAATTACACAATAAAAGCAAGATCATTTTTATGTTATAATTGTATGTCAATACATCAGATTTTTTTTTTTATGAATGCATCAATTTACTAAAATATTAATTATATACTTCAACAAAGTATTATATTCTCTAACTAAAATCTGCAAAACAAAAAATAAAAATCTATACCTTAAACCTAGCATGGAATCTTTTCAAGTCTTCAGTTTTATCATCACGAGCTAGAATAAAGAAATAACCCAAACTTTAAAAAATACCTATATTCTAAGAGAAATTAGGGATATTTATAATTCAAAATACTCTGCAATTTTAAAACGTCCTTGAGAATTATATCTTAAACTTTATACTTTTTAAGAATTTTGTACTTGTCAATTAACCAGATATTAATATGATTGATTTCCTAGATGAAAAACAAAGCAAATTCATGAAATTCTGCACAAAAGAAATTGAAATAAATGGTGTTCCTCATATATACTCAGATTAAAAGAGGGGAGAAAGATAATCATTTTTTAAATGTATCATCTTTTGTTAAGTTTGTACAGAATGCTAAAATAAGAACAATAAGTTTTTATTTATTTTTGAATGAATTTATCTTTAAAATGTAATCATCATCTTTATATTAAAGACATTAGCAACACTTTTAGATTCAAAAATAAAACAATTTTTTTTTTAATATGCTCAGTATAGAATAAATATTTTGAAAGTCGTATCTTTAGTATAAAAAAAAATTGGTGAATCCTGGAGCATTTTTTTTATAAGTTAAAAACAACCTATATAACAGAAATAAATTTTTAAAACATCAGCCAGTTTATTACAGTGCAAAAAGTGATTTTCTTTTTAATTATAATATTCTAAAACATAAATAGAATTATCCTCAAGCAATAACTACATGCAGTACAAATATTTACTTTTGCACAGATAGGAAGCAACCTATTTTTAAAAAATTATGGCCAAAGATTGTAATTCCTAAAACAAAATAAATACTTTGTATAGAGTTTTCCTTCAAACATTTTATATAACAAGTAAATTTAGTCATTGCATTTTATTGCATAATAATTGCAGCTATAGATTTTTGTTCAATAATAATCTTCTAACTAAAAATACTACTACATTACTCAGTTGCAATTATAAACTATAAAAAGTACTATGTCTATTTGTATTATTTGTGGCCTATTCCCCACCACCACCAAAAAAAATATTGCTACACTAAACACTTTTAGCTGCAATGCTAACAGAAAAAACCAATTATTAAATTTCTTAATGATCACATTAACCGATAAAGGAATGGTATATAACAGAAGAATATACCTTTCTGCACTGGTGTTTTCTTTTCAGCTTCTTTTCTTCTATCAGCATTTTTATTTGCATTCTGTTGATTAACCACGGAATCCCGCATTTCTTTATTAGCAGCATTTTGAAGATTCAAAGATCGAGGAGGTTTTGGAGCAAATTTTAATTCAGTTTTATCAGCTTCTAAATAAAAGTGATAAGAGTTACATATAAAATTCTTATATCCCCACATTTTAATACAAAAGAAATATTACAGTAGTTGTCAGTCATAATGGCAACCCAAAGGTGGCAAGAAAATTTTTCACCAAATTGGAGATTTTAATCAACAAACAATACAGCATGTGATTTGCATGTTCAAAAGTTTTTACAACTAATAATGCCCTTGAGTAAATTTTTATTAGTCTGATGAAATTTTTTCTTGTTGCTTTTTGATCACCTCTACAACTGAATTGTTTAAATATTGCTCCTTTTCAAAATTAATAACTTTTAAAAAAATAACTATTGCTTTTAAATAAATAAAAAAATAGCTATGCATGTCAAACATTTTTTAATTAATTATGCTATCATAAATAAAACTGAATACAGTCAATTCTATTTGAATCAGCACTTGAATTAAAGATTTAAATATTTATGTGGAGGATTATGAGTTGCAATAAAACTGGAGCCTCTCCAAAAATATAGACAATACAATATTTTCGAAAATGCAATATTTCTTACCTCCATTCACTTTATGATTTTCTTCTTGAGGCACAGTTGGAGTTGTAGGTGGTGTGGAACGTACAACAGGTTGAGCAACGCTTACAGCAGCACTGGTTACAGGCACCTGGTTAAATTGAGAAGGTGGCTGCTGTGGTGGCAGTTGATTAGCTTGAACTGTTGGCTGTCGTGGAGCAGGAGGAGTAGAAGTGGGAGTTGGTCTCGGTGAAATAGTGTTTACACATGCAGTGGCCGAGACCGAGTTTCCCACCTTATAGTTTCCCTGAGAATTATTAACTGACATAGCTGGACTAGATACACGATGGAAAACTTGGGAATGCTGATGAGAATTCCTGTTGACATGAGGAGCTGGACTGTTACGAATGTTACTACGAACATTTTGAGGCTTTCGAGAGCGATGAGGAACAAACCTAAAATTTTTTTTACAATTTATTCATAAGACAGATATAAAATTAAGCATAGGATATAGGCCTTAAATCTTTACAAATTTTAGAGAATGCATGAATTAAATAATTCAGAGAATTTAAAAAATAATTTAAATAAAATATTGCACTTTAACTGAAAATCAAACATGTCCACATTTTCTTATATATCTAATAGACATGCATTGCTTAACAATGCAAATAAATGACTAAAAAATACATAAGATTTAAGAGCTCATTAATAAAAATAATACTAGCAAATACACTTAAATTTTAATTATTTTTAAATTTTAATTATTTATAGGCCTTAAATCTTTACAAATTTTAGAGAATGCATGAATTAAATAATTTAGAGAATTTAAAAAATAATTTAAATAAAATATTGCACTTTAACTGAAAATCCAACATGTCCACATTTTCTTATATATCTAATAGACATGCATTGCTTAACAATGCAAATAAATGACTAAAAAATACATAAGATTTAAGAGCTCATTAATAAAAATAATACCAGCAAATACACTTAAATTTTAATTATTTTATATTTCTCATTGTCTACTTAAAGTACAACTATAATTAACAATTAGATTTTTAAAAATTGTTTTTTAAAGTTTAAACAACAATTTGAAACAACAGTAAAAAATAAAAGATAATGTTTTATTTTTCTAAAAAATTTAAATAATAGAAAGCAAATTACACAAGTTTTATATTTACTACTCTTAGCCCATAGCTTACCTGAAATTATTGTTAGTATTATTAGCATTATCAGGTCGTATAACAGCACTAAATCGTTCTTCTTCATCACCATTTTCCAAAGCAGCACGGCTTTTGTGATGAAAACCACTTTCAATTTCTTGAGCTATTTTTGAAGCTCTGGCTTCTTGTTGTTTATATTCTTCAGTATTTTGCTTATTCAAAGGTATTCTAAATAAGAGAAATATTAATTCATAATGTGATAATGAATGAAAGTTTAGTATTTGAATTATTCTCTATCTTCTATTACATATCTAAATGAAACACTTAAAATCTGATAAGAAAATTCACACACAAAAGAAATATGTACATTTTTGTAAAAACTGTATTAACAAAATTCTTGAAGTTGGACCAATCTGAGAGCACAGAAACAAATAACGAAATCTAACATTTTAAAGCAATTTTTTTTTAATGCAGATATTATTTTTAAGGCCTCAGCAATTTGTGAAAAAATGACATAATCATTTAAATTAATATAACTTCTTGAGAAGTTGAATTCAGTAGTTTTAGATAAAAATATAAATTAAATGCATAACTTACGTATAACCTGGTAAATTACTATCAAACGATGATTTTACACCATATTTTTCTTCATTGGTGCGAAACATATCATTTGCATTCCAACCATTCTGTAAAGTAAATATAATCTAAGTATATTCAAAATATTTTGAAAATATAATTTTAAGGCCAAATTTCTAAGCTTTAGCATTGATATTAAATTCAGGCACTTATAGAATTTAAAGTATATAATTTTGTAAAATCAACACAAATATAAATTTCAAAAAGAAACTTATAAATTTTTATCAAATACAGCTTCAAATATATTTTTGTCTCATATAACCTTAAATTAGATTTGGTCAGAAAAATTTCTTGTGAACCTTTAATTATACAATTGTTTTTTAATCTTATATAAAAAATGACACACAGGTAAAATTTTTACAAAACAATACATCAACATAAAGGAATTGAAACCTGCATTTAAAATGAAGATCAATTCCACAGTTCAAATATGAATTAAAAAATAGCAGTACAAATTATTCACTGTAAATAATTTTTCAAACTATGGTGGGGAAAAAAAAAAAAATGACTTACAGCTTCTTCTTCACCAGTACCCAAGTCCAATCCATCAACAGGCAATGCTCCACCATCCCACGGCTCAAGTTCTCTCTCCACAACTTGACCATTGAATTTGCTTATAGCAGTATCAGTGAAACTCTCTGAAATAAATTATATATGCAAATTTTAAAGTAAAAAGAAGGCAAGACATTCACAAAAAGATGCATTAATGTTACTTTATAAATTTAAAAAAGCCACATGCAAAATTGTATGTGAAAAAAATTATTTGAATGGGATACACAAAAATAAAATACATATTTATAATGTTGACAGAAGTTCCATACGATGTACAACTTGAACTACAGTAGATAATCATATGATTTTCTTTTTATTTAAATCAATACAGAAATTCTAAGATAGATAAGAGTCAATATGTAAAATAATAAATTTTATGATAAACCTTGCATAATTATGCAAATAAAACATGATTGATGCAAACGTAATGAGTGTCAATGACAGAAGAGAAAAGCAGTATTTTACAATTCTATGAAAATTTTCAAATTCCCACTTTTCAGCAATTTCTTTTACAAATAGAATTAAAAAAATCAATAAACCTTACATATTTTTTAGCATTTTAAAATAATCTTCATTCCATAAATACAAACATAAAAAATACATAAATTAATACACCTGTTAAGTTACTGATATTAATCCTAGTTAAGCTATGTACCAAAAATGTGTACCTCGTGTTGCAAAGTCAAGATCAACATTAAGAAATGAAAGCTGTACTACATCCTCAAACTTAAAAACAAGTTTTTCTATTACATCTTCAGAGTTAGTAATAGGAGTCACAGGGTTTAATGGGGCTGCACCAGAGTTATTAGTAGTCTTCTTTATATCAACTTTATGAGCCATTTCTAGAACAAAGTCTGCCTGCAATAAAAAAAATTTAAAAAAAAACATTAAAATAAGTTTTAAAATAAAAAATGTAATTTCACTTGAAAAATGACATACATAATATGTGGGCTTACTTTACTAGATATAGTTCTCAGCACACCTTCATAGATTGAACCACTTTTTACTTGAAGACGTGCAATACAACCCTAAAAATAATAAGAAAAATTAGTATACTTTTTTTGACATTTAAAAATGATACATTATATACAGATTTAAAAAGTGGAAAAATTCTGTGCAAATGAAAAATAGAAATTATGTAAAATATTACTGAAATTTATTGAAGTCATTTCCAAAATTCCAGTTCAATCATCAAAAAATTAACAATATTATGTGAAAATGCATGCAAGGTAAATATAGTTTCAACAAATGATAACTTTTATTTCTAACTCCTGTAAAACTCTTCAAGCTCTGTACGAAGAAATGAAGGTAAATCAAAATATTATAGCTTCATTTCATATTCAGAAAATTAAAAACATAAAATTCATT
>JAPMOQ010060656.1:98738-111188 GCA_026543055.1 Argiope trifasciata
ATATATATATATATATATATATATATATATATATATATGTTAAAAATTTGAATGAAGCATCTTCACTGTCTTTGCACACAACTCTGATTTCAAATTAAGGTGTATGTATAAATACATGTATATACACACACCTTAATTTTGAAAGCACAGTCATGGCCGAAAACAGTGAAGACACTTTAAATTTTTAACATCGTCTTATTTCCATCCGGGGGGGGGGGGGTTGGATGATTTTTTGGACAAGCAGTGCAGACAAGACACAACTGCTCATGGCATGACATAGAGGCAGAAGGTATTACAATGAGATTTTGATAGAGATTTTTCAACACATGTCGATCCAAGCAAAGGACAAAGACTTTTCCGACAAATTTGTTTAAGGCAGCAATTTTTTATCCCTTCACACGGAGTATGGGAATCACTGACGATAGCATTTTACAAAGCTTCTTTTGAATTAAATAGCAAAAGTAAAATGAGAGCAGGAAATAAGAGAACATTCTAAAATGAATATGGGCTGAATTACAATAAAATGTTTTTAATTAGAATTGAAATTAGATTTTTGTGTACATACAAATGTGCAACAAAAATCAAAACTATTATGGTTTGATTGGTTTTTAGTTTCATTTTATATGCAGAAAGAAAAAATTAAATGCATTTTTCCGCTTTAAAATAAATATTAAAGAAATAATTTGATAAAATATCAACCTCTAAACATAAAACATCAACCACTTATTCTTATAACCATTATACTAATAGATGTAAATCTGTAAAAGAAATATGTGTGTGTATGTGCAACAAAATTTCATTAGCCATTATGGCACTATAGAGCATGGGAATATCTTCTAATAGTCAATTTAAGAAATGATACACATGTCCCAGCTTTCCAACTATAATTGCAAAGTGGAAAGAATTTTTATACAGCCTAATTCATATGCTTGAATGACTTAGCCACTAGAAACGGATAATCTAAATTTTTAATGTTAGAAAAAAATATACAGATTCTGAATTTGACTAATGCCAATATAACATATGACTTGTAAGAGCTTTACAAGTGAAATGTTTATTAACAGTTACAATACAGTCACAAAGAAACCTAACTCTCTTACAACTCTGTCTTCTCTAGTAAATAAGAAAAAGATTTCATCTCTTGAAACATTTCCACAAAGTTTCATGTTGAAAGTTTTAACTGGCAGTCAAAAGTTGAAATTGAAAAAAACCACGAGATACACCAAAACACACAACTATGCATAGTAACTGTCTCTTTACTTATAAAAACATCATATAAAGCATTATAGCCATAAATTTGCTAAAATATGGTTCATGTTATTTTTTACCAGTTTTGTATACATCAACACAAAATTTTCCCAAATTTCATCTTTTCTATAATGCAACTGTACCAATATATAAAAAAATCACATAAGTCATAATGTAGCAGCTTCCACTATTAAAATTGCACTTATACTAGCTTGTCTATTCACACTGAATATCATTATTAATGTAAACATAACCCTATGTTTTTATTTACTTTTTCCTTCCATACATACTATTTTACATGCAATATTAATTAAGAAAAGATTTAGTTTCTAAAACATAGAACAAGTAACTTACCTTCAATAGAGAAATACCACAAATGAAACATCTTATCCATAAAACTGCTTTAAAATATTTAAGTTTAAATTAATTTAAAGACCCCCCCCCCCATTCTTTTTGTCACAACATTAGAACTGTAGTAAAATGATTCAAAGTAATTCAATGATTCAAAAAAGCAATGATAATCTTTGAATTTCCTTCTGATAAAAATCGTTAAAAAATGTTTTCAAAACTTATTTTTCAAATAATACTAAAACTAAAGGGGGGAAACAAATTCAAACAAAATTGGCATTGAAAAATCTTTTAAATGGTGTCAAAATAATTTTTATGCTATAATAATAATAATTTGATGTTATTGTAAAAACAGATTTAAACTGTTTCTTTTAAAATAATTTTTCCATTAAAATTTAGAATTTTTTTTTCTTGATATACACAAGTAGTAACTTCCAAATTTCATGCTCCCAACTTGGCTAATTGCTCCATCCGTTGCTCTGTCAATCAGGGCAAAGAGATGAAAAAACTAATTCTATAAAAGTTACAAAAAAATATTGCTATAAAATTATAGAAACAGAACCTCAGACTTTAAACTTGTTTCTTTAGAGAATGTTAGGTTTTTCTTATTATTATTCTTACCTTAGTAAAAAATAAAATTTAACGAACCTGATCCAACAATTTCCAAATAAATGGGAACATTAAAAAACACTGGAAAATAATTACAATGACTGAAAATTTGCTTCCACGTTAAAATCTTAATACTGGATTTTATCAAATTGACTAACTAAATAAAATCTCACAGTTAATTGAAATCAAATATAGAGCAGTAATATTTTTAATAATCGCTTAAGTGACTATACCCAAAAGACCATAATCTAAATACCAAATTAATGAGAATGAAAATCAAATGTGTAAAGTTCACAGTGATTTTTTTTACAGCAAGCTTTTTCCAAGTTCAATACATCTCTTTAGCACATAAATTCATCTTGCAGTATTGTATTCTGATTTTTCACTGATTGGACCAAATCTGAGAATTCTTTTTTAACAACACATAAGAGCTTCAACATACATACACTTACAATAGGCAAAATTCAACATTTAAAACATAAAGAATTAAATGTACTGAGTCACAGCAAGTATTGCACAGTATGTATTTCATCCATTACTTTTCAATTTTTTTAATTAATGGCAAAGAACAAAAAGAAAATTGAATTCATGAAGATGAAACAAAGAGGGGCTTATTCAGCATTTTAATGTGTTTGGAACATTTTCACCCTAGATTCCTTATTCAAATTTTCTTTTTTTCACAAAAATTAGTTTTCTTCCCTAATACATCTAGTTAAAAAAGTTTTTTAAATATTATCATATTCAAAATATGGGAAAGCAAAACAAATGCCCTTTAAGTAATCACTTTTTAAAGACATTTTTAAAATTAAGCACTTGCTATGCTGCTTAAAAATGTTTTTTCAAATGTAAGCACTTTTCACGACACTATGCATCTTACATAACACATATGGACATCCAAAACAATATGGAAATATCAAAGAAAGAAATAGTTACAGTTTGAAAATTCTTAATAAAAAGCAAACTTTTATAGCTAAAAAAATTACATATTTAAAATTATAATAGTCCCAGAGTTTTAGTTTTCAATTTCTTTCTTCTAAAAGTTAACAAATTCAAAAAAATTGAAAATAATTTTCCCCCATTCTCATTACATAAAAAAATAAACACATAGTTTTAATCATTAAATATAAAACAAAAAGAATTTTTAAATTTTCCACAGTGAAAACTACAAGTATTATATAATTGAAATTTCAACTTACTACCACCAATCCTATTGCATGCATAAGACGGGGATTGGCATAAATGCCTTCAAACTGTAATAAAAAAATATTAAACTAAAACTTCAAGAGTTAAAAACATGAAATTTAATTTAAAATGTAATTTAGATGCACACATTTATAATGCTTTTCTGAAAGCACCACATCAAATTTCTCTCCCTGACAAACTGAAAAATTTCAATTTGCCAACTTTTTTAATTATTAATATTTGAAATTTATTACATACACTACAGAAAATTATCTTAATTCACATGTATTTTATAATAAAAATCATAAAAATGCAACTTAATCTAAAGCCAATAAATAATATTAATAAAGCTAAATATTTCTATAATTATCAATACATTTAAATGATTTAAATCTAAAGCATAAAAATTATTTTAAAGATCATATTACATCAAATTTATAAATGATAGCATTGAAAAGCATCATCTTTAAAAACAAAATACATGATAAGAATAAACAATCTAACCAATTTAAATAAGTTTAAGAATTAATTTAAAATCTTAAAAAAAATAATTCATTTACTTTCAGGAAATTAAACTTCTAATGCAATATTTTTAATATACTAACATTGGTTCTTAGATATTTTTATTCCAAAAAATACATTTAAACCATTTGATTACCTCATTCAAATAATTTTCACTTTAATACTGGAACCTAAACTAAATTAAAGATTTGGGATATACATTCAGGGTGGTCCACATTATAGGAACTGAAAAATACTTATCTAATAAGAGAATAAAGAAATTATTATCAAATTATTATTTAATTTACAAATAAAATTATAATCATTAAAACTATATTAAAATCAAAATTCAATAATTATTAGCATATCATTTCCATATAAAGACTTATATAATAATAGTTTAAATTTTTTTACATAAAATTAAAGTTAAAATATTTATAAAAAAATTAAGATTTCATACTTAATTTTATGATAAGCAAACTAGAGAAGAAACTTACATGCTTCTCCGTTGGTCCCTTCATTTTTTGAAGAGCTTTACATGCAACAGTATTATAAATAGGACTGTGGAAGGTAGTTTAATTATTTGTTTTTTTTTAAAGTTCCACCTATAAAGGGAAAAAATGAATAAAATTGTGCTATATATCATATGTGTCAAAAGCAAGCCACTTTAAATAGTATATTGCTTTTAATTACCATATACTTTTTGACAACTTTTGAAAATTTTCTAAAACTAAATTATGGGAGTTGAGCTCGTGTACAAATACACTAAATGTAAATAAATGAACAGGATGTATTTCAAATTAATAAAAAAATGCTTTTATATAAAATTAATTGAGCTATTTTCAATATTTTTTATTTCTGGTTTCTTGTATCAATGGAAGATTTAAGGGGAAATGTCTAACAGATATGCTATTAAAAATTTTTACCCACAATTACCAGCAATAAAAAATTTGCTGTAAAACAATATATCTCCTAACTTATAGCTCAAATATTAAAACGGTACAGAAAATTATATATATATATATATATATATATATAGAGAGAGAGAGAGAGAGAGAGAGAGAGACTGCAAGATAAAAAGGAAAAACATTAACTTTAGATTAAAATTATCTGCAAGAATTAAAATTATTGCCACTGGCATTTTACTTAATAGCAACATGATTAAAATATATTTCATTTTGCTTAATATTTTGACTAACATGGCACCAAGTTTGAAACCCACAGAACTTTGTGTGTGCTTGGAATTTGGTATATTATATACTATTAGTAAAATTTGGCTTAAGTATATGTCATTGGCAAACAGTCAATAGAATAGCACAACAATTTCGGTGATTAATTGCTGGTTGTAATTATAAAAAATCATTAACTATGTCCATCATCGCTATGAAGTTAAACCATAATTTTGCAAATGATATGCTCTTAATATACAAATACTAACTTTTATTTATAAAATCAAAAGCTAATATTTTAATCAATCATTCTAGATTATAATAAATGTGGAATAAAGTATATTGCATAACACTTTGTTTATTAAAAAGCCCAGAAATCTAATAGAAACAAAAAACAAATACTTCATTAAGAAAAGTAACCAAATAGAATCACAGTATTACTGTTCTGCACAACTGTTATATCGTTTCATTAAAATAAAATATTTATAACATTAAGCCTAAAGAAAGTGCTTTAAAGAAAATGACTAATTATTGCCAAATCTATCAAATCCTTAATTCATGAACTTAAATCTCTAAAATAGATAAAAAGAAATACATCAATAAGTTTTCAATTTCTTCTGAATTTTCTAATCTAATTTAAAATGCAACATTCTTAAAATTCAAAACTTAAATCATTCATTCTGAAGATGACATAAGTCTAATAATCGATATACTATTAGTCAAAATTCAGAAAATCTTGAATTTTTTTTTCTACAAAGCTCAATAAATTATGCAATCAAAATTTACTTTCTTACATTCTCTTCGATATAGATTCTTTTACTGTACTTGGTAAATTTGAAAGCAGTTAGCTTTCTTAAGTTAACTTTTGAACTAATTTTTTAAATACTAATTAACAATTGCAAATAAATTTTGATATCAAATAATTATTACTTTTCGCACTGGAAATATTGTAATACGATTATATAGTTTTCTTTCGAAATTTATCGGAACTTTCAATTGTGGCCTGTCCTGGGCGCGCCTATTTTCTTACAGAATGGGATTACGCAATAATATGAAAACAAATGCACATGCATTGAGTGTTACAAATATTTTGTAATTTCTTTCTAAACAGCCATTATTCTACTATTCTTAATATTTCTTAATTAAACACTGATTTACACGTGCATTGATAAAAATTGAAAAATGATGTTAACACTTATGCATCTACGTTATAACAAAAAGATAATTTACCTAATAATAGTAGTAAAAAAAGTTATTCTAATTAACTAAAAGGGGAAAACATTAATACTTAGTTCAATTTTACATGCATTTCAAAGCATAAAATACAAATTTACCAAAAAATTTATGACCTTGAGTCAAAGAACTATCAACTCCGTTATTTGCTTTCAATAAATACATTACGTACAAACTCGACAATCTTTAAAATAAATTAAAAGACAGACAACATTGAAGTTTAAAGTTCATCAATGTAAAAAAGTTGATCTTAATAAAACAATCAATTTTCAGCATTAAAATTACAAAAATTTCTTCTTACTCTCACCTACGATTAGGGTTATCAGACATTATTTAGAAGTGGATTTGCATGTTTTGAAATAAATAATTCACTGTTTCCAAGAAAATGATCGAATATAAAATGAAAAATTAATATACTGATAAAAAAAAAATCTTACCGCAGTTAAAAATATTAGGGTCGACATCCGCCCAGCTAGGGGATCACTTTTACTCTAAAAAGAGCTTTTAATTCTAAGTATTTTGTAGCAAAATGCTCACAAAAATTATTTGATATAACATACAAAAATTATTTCTAAAGACATATAAAAATAAATATTAATTATATTTTTCAAAATCTTTTAGAACGTTTTGCCTGTACCGTTGCAGAACAAGTGAAAATACGAAGGGATTACAATTACCCTTCTCCACCATGAATTGCAGAGAGAGGTTATCGATAGACAGTAATCTGTGTCCACTATCCTGAAATAAATGGCAGAACTGCTTGATAGGGGTGGAGAATACACAATATTCAATGCTCATTGGTTCATGGGAAATGACGTTACATAGCTTTGAGGCAGATGGGGTTGTAAGATTTGGCAATTTAGCATTTCTGTTTTTTAATAAGATTCAGTTTAACTTTATTTGTAACCTTTTTTTTATTGTCTCAGAGAATTTACTTTGGAGTGAACAGTAGCAATGTTTGGCTGAGGTCATATAAATACTTAATACTAATTTTTAAAATGAATTTTTTTTGTAAGTTTTTAGTGGTAAGGTTCTTAGGAGCACTGTTTTTTTAAAGCATGAATAATGTTCGATTCACTTATTCCATACAAAATAAATAGTCTATTTCAAGGAAAAATATCAGTATATAGAAATTTTTTATCATAAAATATACAGTCATTTAAAACAAACAATTTATTTGATAATTTCAGTAATTTAGAAAAAAAAAAGTTACTCCATTGGAACATAAAAATATTTTATCAATTTTAAAAGTGAATTATTATTATTATTTTGCCTTGGAGACTAAAAATTTAAAATTTATTAATAGCTGAAACATAATTTATGGTTAAATTAAAAATTAATAACCTAGTACAGGTTAATTTGAATATACAATAGTAATCCCCCCTCCTCTCAACAAAATAAATACATATTTCTATTTTTTTTTTTTAATCTGTGACTGAATCACATAAAAAATAAACATTGCACATATAAATAAAGAAGTAATATCTATTTAAAAAGAAGAATATTTTTTAAAAAATTTGAAGAATATTATAAAAAAGAAAGAATATTTAGAAGAATTTTATAAAAATAAAAAAACTCTACCTAAAAATTTTGATTCATATTTATATTTTTAGAATTTATGAGTAAAAATAAATAAATGGAATAATTTCTATCAGTCTACCTGTACAGGGTACTCGAGATTTCGAATCCACGCACAAGTATGTAATTACTGTCCCAGTAAATAAAAAAGGTGAATAAAGTTTTTACAAATACATATTCTGGGAAATTAAATATGTAACTTTAATTTAATTATTACTTCATTGTTATTATTACAAAAGAAAAACCCAATATTAATATAACTTCGGTGAATTTAACCAATATCTTACTTGCATTTAAACTTCTCTTTTATTTATCGTTTGTGGAATTCCAAATAATTAAATCCTTTTGGTACTATAGTAGATATTAAATAGTACCTCATTGTTTTAAATCTTGACGAAGTACATTTGGACTTACTGATAATCACTTAATTGCGAAACATTACGACGTTACTGTTATGATATGACAAAATCATTACCCCTTTCTCAAGATATACTGAATACTTAGGACGAAAATAGATATATTGTCAATTACACACTTTCTCCATCCAATTATTTAATTTATCAATTTTACATACTTCTCTCTGAAAAAAGCCCGATGTCAAAAAAAAGGGGGGGGCAAAAAATCCATTATTAATTCACTGAGACAAACATGGAATTTATTATGTTGGAATCATTTATTTTATGTTGCTCTTTAAGTGCAATAATTAAATATATCGATTATAGATTATATCATGACTCCAGGTTTGAAGTCCAAATATTGCTAAAGAGAGAATACCATTTCTATCCATGATATCTTTTGCAAGGAGAATATAATGTACATTTCTGTCAGTTTTAATTGCTTCATATTCTTTTCCATTTTTCATTATTTACGAATTAGAATGCAATTTTTTATAATGTTATTTGTGTTCGAATAAACTTTTCAATTCTTCTTTTTCTAGAAAAGGGAAAACGAATAGGAATAAGTAATAAAAAAATATGGCATCTACACGAATACACACTTGGCATATTAAAAATTCTAAGATCAATAGGATAAACAAAATTCTCTAAATATGACTTTGATCTTTAATTAATTTGAAAGGAAAAGGTAGAAGTAACAGCTAAAATTTAATATCCCTGATTTTAGGATTTATATTCCTGAAAACTTCTGAAAAAAATTATAATAAGTACCGATAATTCTTTCAATGCATAAATAAAATCTAACTTTATACTAAACATTTGGTCTATAAGTCATAAATATATGAAGTTTAGCATTTGATAACTCCCAGCTGTTTGATACATAAATAATCGATTCTTATCGCTCATAAAGTAAACGTGAAACAGGGCTAGATAACCCTTTCCCGATATAGCCTTAGAAATTCAAGTCCCCCCCCCCCTCCATTTGATCTTTTAAACTTTCAAATAAAATATAATTTTTTATTGATTTTTTTTAATTATTATATAAGCAGTTTTAAGTAGAAAATTTTGGTTACTTGAAATAGAAAAATATTGCATACATTTTCAATACTTACCAATAATTGCATATCATTTTCAGTAAGTTGATTTTAATAAACAGGGTGTGCAAAAATGTAGATTTCAAATGCAAAATTTATTTTATACAAAGCAGAAAAAAATATGACATAAATGTTATTTAATAATAAGATAGAATTTTTTTCCTCATATAAGCTCGCGTGTTTTTTTTTTTTTTTTTTTTTTTTAAAAAAGAATTATAGAGCAACATAATATTAAATTTGCAAAAATTTACTAAAAATGTCAAAATAATAATGTTTTAAAATTTAAATTATATCTTATTTTAATTTGATCAAGTTCGAGTATACGGACTTCGTAATTTTATTTAATTACAAAATTAAATTATCCTGATAATAGCGAAAAAAAATTTTTGAGGCCAACGGCTCTCTTAATAATCGGTCCTGACATTTAGAATCATTAGTACCGTTAGTATAAAAGAAGCAATGCTTCGGGGCTCTGCGTGTGAAGAGAAAATATCACTTTTTTGTGTATGAGACTTTAAAAAATTGAAATAAATATTTCTAGTGAAACTTATATGTTCTCATTCAGAAAATTTTCCTTTTTTTCCTGGAAATTATCAATCAGAATTTTTAAAAAAGTTACAAATAAGTTGTAAAAAATATTGAGAATATATATACCTTCTTCCCACCAGAAAAAAACCTTAGCAAAATAATTAAAAGTAGTTTGCTTTCTCAAAAATTAGGAAAAACAGTTTTAGTTATTCAAATGTAAACATACAGCATATTGGATGATTTGCACGCAAATATTTTTACGTTAATGATAATTTAAATTTAATTTCGTTTCATTTTTAAATTGATTGAAATCGGCAACACAATCGATAATTTTACTGCTCTTTTATTTTGTATTTAAAAAAAAAGGAAAGGAAAACTTATCTTAACTTCTTAAATATGACGAAATTGAATTCAACATTAAAACTTTTTAATACATTTTTATATTTAAAATTATTAGCGAATCCAATATCTTCTCAATCATTGGTCCCATTTCATCAATTTTTACCCATTTTCGAAAAAAAATTTCCAAGCGCTTTACTTTACGATATATTCTCAATCTCGACAAAGTATCTCAATTATGATAACGACATTTATTTTCATAAATTTTATATAAAAGCTCATGATTTTTAGATATGTGAAGGAATGGTAATCTTCTCGTCCTCCTCCCATATTATCGAGACATCATACATACCAAGCTTGGGGGGGGGGGATTTCACCAATTCTATTCATCAATTAATTTCGCCACTTTGCATGCATAACTTATCTATTAATTTGTTGTATGTTTATTGTGTAAGTATAATTTTATTAAATGCACTTTAATTTATTGTTTGATTGCAAAGTTTATCAAAATTAATTGACATGATTAAATTAATGAAACTAAAACCGTAGAAAATCAGATGCTCATCTAAGGCGGTAGTCACTTTTGATAGAGATTAAATACAATATCCAATATCTTATATATTCATCATAACCATGCATTCATTTTTTGCCCCGTACAGTAAAAGCTCCTTATTCGCGCTTCCTTCATTCGCGGTTTCACTGTTCGCGCATTAAAAAAATGCGACCCAATTCCTATATTCGCGGCTAAAAATTTCTTTATTCGCGGATCTAATAAGTACATACATAATAATAAAAGGATTCCAACAGCTATCTAACCCAATATCCTTTGTAAATGACGTCAAATGGAAAAATAAAAAAGTAAAATAGATCTTATTACAACGTTGTCTAAAAAATGTAAAATGCAAACTGTAAGCATAGCCGAAATCGCGAATGGAATAGGACGAGATGGGTTCGAACAGATAGAATCAAGTAACATTCGGGAATTGCTTGAATCGCAAGATGAAGATCTGACTGAAACCGACTTGGAGGAAATGTTGAATTCACAGCCCATTGAAGAAGAGGCTTCAACAAGCACTGGAAATGTGACATTTAATGTGAAAAATCTTAGAGAAGGTTTAAGAATGGCAAATGAGCTTTGCGATTTCTTTATGAACATTGATCCGTCTATGGAGCGAAGTCTAATTTTTAAGAGGCAAATAGCTAATGCGACTGCTGCGTGCGTATCAGTCTGAATTGAAGGAGCTTTTAAAAACTGCCAAGCAAGAGAACATTATAAAATTCTTCAAACCATCGCCCAAGCCTTTAGATAATTAATCCAAATGTTCAAAAACTTGAATTAAATTGATTTTTTTATATATATGTTTATTTTTTTATTTTGACACTTAGGAACGTATCCCCTATAATCCCATATAAATTACCATTCCGTATTCACGGTTTCTGTATTCGCAGCACATTTAAGGAACATATACCCCGCGAATAAAGAGCTTTTATTGTATACCAAATATAAGAATTAAAAATACTGCAATCGCTAAACAAATTTGAATTCCAAGATTTTGATTGATCTTTACGTTTCAAGCTGCTTGAGTCTGAAAAACATATTTGATTGATAACACTTACTGCAAAAAGTCTGCAAATGGAACGAATTGTCGGTTTCCTTCATTTTACAAACTTTAAGATTTCTCTCTGTTTCTATTGCATTAGCTCTTAAATATTTAAATTCTTGAGAGAGAAAAAATTAATTTTATTAAGGTGTATCTCTAATTTTCGTTTACTCATTTCTTTCTAAGTAAACAATTTAGCAGGAGTGATCTCCTTGAAACTTTCTCTCATATTTTTTATTAAATCACTTTTGTATTGTTAACCTCATACCGTTGGCGAACAATAGTAAAGAAAGACACTATTATGATCCGAACTTAGGTAATTGTTTTAGATATTAATTGTTCGTGTGAGATTAATCTATTGGATTGTTCGGAAAGTCATTTCGTTTTTTTTTGTCAAAATGAAAAGAAATTTTCGTTTAATGAATAAATTATTTATTAAATTATAAAATTGCCATTCTGGTCTAATACCTTTTGCCATATTTTTGGTAGTAACATGATTACACGCTCATAAAAGTTTTGGTCTTTGCTGTAAAAAAACCTGATCGAGGTGGTTTTTGGCCTCCTCATTTGAAGGAAAAATTTTGCAAATCAGTTCTGGTACTGATGTACTGTTAACACATCTTCT
>JAPMOQ010060656.1:111588-224843 GCA_026543055.1 Argiope trifasciata
GCGAAAAATACAATTAAATCCTCTGTCGGGAAAAAACGAAATTACTTTCCGAACAACCTAATAATTCGACGTATGTATAGAAAAAAGGTTATTTAGATCTAAAAAATATGTTCCTTTGATTTCTTTGATATTTTTAAAAAATTTCAAAACTAAGCTCAAAACTTATAGGTAATATTATTTGGCAAGGATAAAGAAAATTAAGAAGATTAAAAGACATTTAAAGAAAATATTCGATACAGTAAAATATTTTTAAATATTTGACATTTTTTGAGGTGCATTTTATGGTTTCTTTTCATCAGATGATAGTCGGGAATCTGACTGTTGTGATACCATTGCCATTAAAGACAGTATAATTGATTTTGAGGTGAGCATTTTATTTCATTCCCGATGAGTACCACCTTCGTATTTTGAAGCCACAATCCTACTTAGATATCCCCCCTCCCCACAAAAAGTTTGAAAACATGATTTCTAAGTTAAAAGAAAACTTGGGATAAATAAACAGTTATTCAGATTTAAAAAATTGTATATTATACTTACTTTAAGTTGACAAAAGCTCTTGTAAAAAGGTAAAAATGCTTCAACGCTATTTGCAATCATGAAATTTCTACCTTTTTTTTTTTTTTTTTTCGGGCCTGACTTATTCACCTTAAAAAGATGTCTAATGTCAACTTCTTTGAAATTTTTTTCTTTTACCTATTGTTATGATAAGCGTCCTATTTTCAGCATCTTTTTTATTATCTTTTTTTTTCGATCAAAGTTAGCCAAAATTTAATACACAACTGCAATTTTAATACAAAAATTCCATAATTTCATTTACCTAAATCCTAGGAGTTTTGAAAGAAAAGTTAGTAAGTCCTTTCGGATTTGGTTCAAAAACTGAGGCGGATCTGCACTTTAAATGCGAATTCTGAATACTAAATTTCATCCATCAGGCTCTAATCATTTCATAACGTCCACCTGTTGAAAAGTCAGATTTTCTGCGAATAGAGTTAATCCAAAATTTGAAAGAAAACTATAGATGTAGTGTAAAAACTGCTTGCTAAATGTTACCCATCTAGTTCAAAGAATTTTTGAGTCATCATGCTCAGAGATATACAAAAATGTATTTTACAAACTGAGGGAAGTCTAAAACATGACAATTATTTTTCCTTTTATTTATTTACTTACTGTTGCCTACTTTTTTCGTATATTTACTAAAGGAAATCTTAAATAATTGAAAAATAATAGGATCTTTAAAAAATTTTAAAAGGCGAATAAATAAAAATTTGCTAAATAATTCTTATTTTAATCTTTATTTTTTGTTGTAGTATCAGAATTTAATAAATCTCTCAGCTTAAATTAAAATCAATTTATTAAAAAATTTCTTGAGTAATTCGGAGAATTAATGCACTTATTAGTTAAAACTCTTTTTTTGATAAGTATTTATTTGGATACCCTAGAAGTTTTGAGATATTGCTCACTTCATAAAATCAATATTTATGTAAAAAAATTTATCACGAGTTGCATTTATATTTATTATATCTAAGATACAAATTGTTTTTTCTTTCTTTTTTTACATTACATATAATAATAATAATTTTAAAAAAACAGTTAATTTTTTAATTGATTGCTTGTTTAATTTTCCTAAAGATGAATAAATTTATTTTATTTAACATGCTGAATTTTTCAACTTTGTCTTTAAAGCAAATGAGTCTTTTCATCTTTGTATACAATTTAAATTTAAGATTGAAATCAATTAAATTTTCCAAATAACTTTACTTCCCTTACGGTACATAAAATAGTACATAAAATCGCATACATTACAAATGAATTAAGAAAATCCACTGGTAAGGAGAAGTGTAGTGTAAGTACAAAGAGCTTTCAGGTACGTGGAGATGAACATTCGTTCTCCTACCTGACAAGCCATTCATCTACTGACAAATGGGGAGTCCCCCCCTCCCAATTCTCAGAATGCCCAGAATTAATGATTATGCAGAGGGGTCGTGGCGTATAGCTACTCTCAAAAGCCCAAAAGTATGAAAGGTTTACAAAGAAAAAAAATATTACTATATATGATCCAAACCATGAAAACTATAATATGGTCCATTTCCAGATTCTTCGAAGTTTTAAATAAATTTTGAATTATATCAATTTAACTAAAACAATCAATTATTTTTTAATAATTAATTTTAATTGATTAATAATTTAATATGATGATCCTCTGAATATATTAAAATAAATATTTTTAATTGAATTTCTTTTAAGCCAATATTTTATTATTCTGATAAATTTTACATTTCTGCGAAACAGGATAATAACAGATAACGTTTAATTCTTAATCGATACGTAATAGATTCCATAAGCTGCTGATATATAATTTTATTTTTATAAAAGC
Organism: Argiope trifasciata; assembly: GCA_026543055.1. Classification (NCBI taxonomy): domain Eukaryota; kingdom Metazoa; phylum Arthropoda; class Arachnida; order Araneae; family Araneidae; genus Argiope; species Argiope trifasciata. The sequence continues at coordinate 113,963 of JAPMOQ010060656.1, forward strand.
TTATATTTTTGTTCTTTTTCTCAAACTTCATGATGAGTAGTTAGGTATTCTTTAAATATGAAAAGCATAACTTTTTATGATAAGCAATAAATTGGTGGATAAAAGAGAGAAGGCATTATGCTCACGAATGTCTTAACAAATTTGAGTGCGTTAATCTTGAGTAATTTAACATCCTATAAAAACAGTCTCTAGAATTTGATCGGTTGCAATCAAACTACCAACAATAATTATAATACTATATATATTCATAACACTCACAATATAATATTTTTGTATATTAAATAGCCTATTTTGGCGACCAATTAATTCTTAGTTAATAATGGTTACGCTTAAATTTAGTTAAATTTTTTATGCCTAAATTGACGTTTATGATTTGCTCAACAAAAAGCATCAAATTCTGATAGATATGAAAGGCGTTTTATTTCAATAGACTTTTATATGTTCTGTTTATTATGTAAGTGAATATTTTTTATGGAGTCGAGTCCCATAATATCATCGAGTGAATGAAAACGTCTTCCTCCATGTAGTTCTTTCAACTCTACATTGTTTCTTGAAGTAATATAATTTCACTCTGAATTTCATGTAAACTATACAGATAATAAGTTTTGAATTAGCTTTCAACAGTGGGGGAAAATCACGAGATTAAATATTTGATGAAAGAAAGAAAACTATTTGCAATTAATTCCAACAGCAATTCGTAAAAAATTATTTAAAAAATAATTTTTTTAAAAATTTAAAAATTTGGAAGAAAAGAAACCGTATTGTCAAATCTTGGTTCTCTTTGCATATAGACATACCTAAATGATTAATTACATTAAAATTAGATTAATTTCACATTAAAATATAAAAAATTGAGATTTTCAATATTTACTCTGCAATATTTTTTTAATAGTTTTAATAGATTCTTAAAAATATTTTTAAGTGTATTATAAACTAATTTTCATCGTAATAAAATTCAAGTCATTTTCGTGATATCACTTGCGATTACTTTCTGATGTTTGTTTTCGTATTGTAGATAATGGTAACTTTTTTTTTTTTTTTGTAAAATGAGTAAATTTTTATTAAAAAATGTTTGAAATAAGATTATGAAATTTTGTGTCATTCATTTAAGATTTAGATTAGAAGGAACCAAGCAGTGAGGGCGAATTCAAGATCGTACATTTTTTTTCCCTCTGCTCTTTTTTGAAATACAATTGGATGCGTATAAATATATAATACTTTTCTTAAGTTTCACTTTAAACTTTTATTTATTGAATCCTTTAACAAAAATACTTTACCATTTAAGACACATATTCGCGGACTTGCACAAAGTTTCAATGCTTGAATGATTCTTTTTGTTATGTCCTTATGGATATATTTAGTTTCGGGAAGCAAGCTATTGGATTAATGGAAGTTTAATCATTTCCCGTTTCATATTAATGCTCAAATATTAAATAAAAGGTCAGCCATAGCGAAAATACATAGCACAACGAACGAAACGGAATAAAACTTCTAAAAAATACAAATTAAATACCAACAAAAAATCAAAATACTTTGCTTTAGGAGTTACTAAGACTAATCTAAGAATAGAAATTTTGTGCAGAATAATATTGATGAATCAATCACCTGTACTTTAAATTCGACTGGTCTAAAAATACATTTAAAAATTATATTTTTAGAATAGTAAATAAAGATAAAACCCTCTAACCCAGGCGTATGACTTACAGATTTTTTTGTGGTACAACATAGTATGTGTACAATATTTGCCTTCGATCTAGTCGAAAAAACATGAAAACGAGATATCTCATGATCCAGCTACAAGATTCGGCTTGCTAAAAACGAGAAATCTCGTGATCCTTATGTCATGTGTTAACTAAGATGCATCAAGCAAGGTAAGTGCCATAGGCGCTATTACAAGAGAGAGCAAAATAGATAATCAGTTAAGTATATATTGTTTAAGAAAAATATTTTTTAAACACATATTCCACCCTTTTTAAAAATAAAAATCTATATAAATAAAAATGAAAGTTTATATATCTCTTATGCCTACCTAAACCGCTCACCCTATTGCGATGAAATTTGGTCAGTTTATTGTTTACATCTACGGGATGGTTATAGGGATAATACTATTATCTAAATTTTTTTTAAAAAAAATTGAATCTTAACCGCATCTATTTGCTAAGGATTAATCTAGAAATAACTCGCCGAGGAATCAACAGATTCTATAGAAATGCAAAATTCAAGTTAAAGATTAATATTTTGTAGCTATAATACGCAAATATCATGCAAGTCATTCTCAGAGGTAACAACTTTATTACAGATTATTCGAGAAAGTTTGGGGGAAACTAACCTTAGGGGTTTTATATTTTAATTAAATTTTGGCGTTTTTTGCAGCAACCGCCAAAAATATTGTAGTACAAATAATTTTGCACCATCTTAATTTAGAAAAATCGCCGTTTAAACTATATTAACGATTTTATGGTATAAATGTGTCTTCTATGTTTAATCAATTTTAAAAGAAAATATTTTAATTACATTTTCTAAATTAAATTTGAGAATTCCTAACGAATATCAGACGAATCACGAGATATAATAAATAGTTTCTTTTATTACCATTCTGAAAGAACACCAAGTTTTATAATTCTAAAAGAATACACAAATCTAATATATAAAAATGAATATTTGTTTGTTCACATTTTATATACTGTCGTACCGTTTTTCTATTTCGATAAAACATTGCAAAATTATTGATTGATTTCACTTACTAATATTTTTTTTTGACGGCAGCAAAGCGCTAGGTACCAGCTAGTGAGGAATAAAATGTGAAAGAATGTATAATTTTTTATAACCTGGGAACCAATTCAAATTAATTTTTTCAAAATAAAATAACTCTTCATTAATGACATAAGATAAAAAAATGAAATTTGTTTAAGGGAAGGCTCATTTATCTTTCAAAGGACTCTGCTTCTCTAGAAAAGAGTAGGATAGAAAATCTCCAAATTTCTTTATAAAAAGATTTATCAATTATATCTATAAAATAAATATAAAAAGTTTTCCCATGAGAGAAAAATGCAGATAAAAATCTATAATCATATTCATATTGATTCATTATCGGCCTCTGAAGTTTGTTACTAATAATTAGCGATGAAATGTTGATTTTTATTAGTTTAATTATATTAACTTATGTTTTAAAGAAACACAAGGATTATTTTGAGACAGATCTCGTAATTTTGAACAGCAATCAGATGACGAAGCCGAGGCTTGAGCTGGCAATCCCTCTCCAAGCTTCCACACCACACCAGCGGGAAGACGTTTGGCCCCAAAGGCTTTAACCTTGCATCAACCCACTCACACAACGATTCTTCGGTGGAGTCGAGTTTCGAACCTGTAATTCTCTGGTTCTGAAGCCGATGCCTTATACAGTAAAAGCTCCTTATACGCGCTTCCTTCATTCGTGTTTTCACTATTCGCGGATTAAAAAAATGCGACCCAATTCCTATATTCGCGGCTAAAAAATTCTTTATTCGTGGATATAATGAGTACATACATAATAATAATAGGGTTCCAATAGGTATCCAATCCAATATCCTTTGTAAATGCCGTTAAATGGACTAATAAAAAAAAAGTAAAATAGATCTTATTACAACTTTGCCTAAAGAATGTTGTAAAATGCAAACTGCAAACATAGCCGAAATCGCGAATGGAATAGGACGAGATGGGTTCGAACAGATAGAATGAAGTGACATTCAGGAATTGTTTGAATCGCAAGATAAAGGTCTGACTGAAACCGACTTGGAGGAAATGTTAAATTCACAGCCCATTGAAGAAGAGGCTTCCACAAGCACTGGAAATGTGACATTTAATTTGAAAAATCTTAGTGAAGGTTTAAGAATGGCAAATGAGTTTTGCGTAATCTTTATTAACATTGATCCGTCTATGGAACGAAGACTTATTTTTAAGAGGCAGATTGCTAATGCGACTGCTGCGTATCAGTCTGAATGGAAGGAGCTTTTAAAAACTGCCAAGCAAGAGAAAATGACAAAATTCTTCAAACCATTGCCTAAGCCTTAAGATAATCAAAATGTTCAAAAACTTCAATTAAATTGATTTTTTTATATATATATATATTTTTAATTTTGTCACCGAGGAACGTATTCCCTATAATCCCATATAAATTACCATTCCGTATTCACGGTTTCTGTATTGGCGGCATATTTATGGAACATATACCCCTCTAATAAAGAGCTTTTACTGTTTTAACTTATGTTTTAAAAAGCACGAGGATTATTTTGGGACTGACCTCGTAATTTTGAACAGCAGTCAAAATGACGAAGTCGAGGCCTGAGCTGGCAATCCCTCTCCATGCTTCCACACCACATCAGCGGAAAGACATTTGACCCGAAGGCTTTAGCCAAGCACTTTAACCAGACCCACTCACACAACGATTCTTCGGTGGAGTCGAGTTTAGAGCCTGTAATTAATTCTCTGGTTCTGAAGCCGATGCCTTATACTAAACTTCCGTAGCCCTTTTATTATTTTAGCAAGCATGTGTAACTTAATTCACAGGAAACGGTGACAAAATTTTCTATCGATGGACAACGGAATTGCGGTAATTTTACTTTTATTATTCAAAAAAACTACTTATTAATCATCAGTTAGGGTGGAGAAATCCTTTTGTAGAAATGAAATGAAAGTTATTAGAAAAGAATTTTTAAAAATGGAAGTGAATTCTCTTCTCATATTCATGTATTTTAACCTCGTACCTTGGATTTAATTTGAACTCACAACCTTCCGATCTGGAGACAAAGCAAAATATATTTCTCCAACAGTTAGATCGGAATTTTGATGTCCTGCATTGAGTTCCCAAGTTTCAAATAGCAGAGCAAACTAAAAAAAAGAAGAAAAAAAAGTCTGCTTTTTTTAATACCGAGTAAAGGAAGTCCAAAGTATCAATATTTATTTTGTCTTTGATAAAGGATTAATGCATGCATCGATTTTGTTACTACTGATATTTATGAGTAAGTATATTTAGCTGCTTAATCGATGTGAATCTATTTTATCTTAATATTTGAAGTACAAAACCAATGAAATGCATATTTGTTTTGTTTTTTTACTTCGGCTTTTTTAAAGTAGTTAAAGCAATATTGTATCCATTGCAAGCAAGTACAAGTTTTGAAAGCAATATTGTATTACTGGCCAAATTTCAAGCAATTTCATTAGAAAATTTCAAAACAATTTTTTAAGACATTTTTCAAAACGTTTTTATGGTGGTGTTAAGGCAAAAGTCTTTTGTTTTGAATTATTAAATTAATATTTTTATTTAAATTATTAAATTTTTCACCAGTTTGAAATTTCCGAAATTATTTTTTAAATTATATAAATTTAGTTTTTAAGTAATGTTTACCGAAATTATCTTTAAAATTATATAAATTTAGTTTTTAAGTAATGTTTACAGAAATTATCTTTAAAATTATATAAATTTAGTTTTTAAGTAATATTTACCAAAATTTTTTTAAATTCTTTTTGATTACGAGTAACAGTTTTCATATTAAAAATTTAAATAAAAGGTATTTCACTGTTTTATTAACTTTGTAAATCATCTGTGTTCCTTTTATTATTAAATATTGTATTTGAAACTATCATGTTCATCAAAAATATTACTTCCCAAAAAAAAGGCAATAAATGATAATGTAATTTGCGGATATTAGATTCTCCCTCTCTGTATTATTTCAAACATAATTTGTTTTGATTTAATTCGTTTTTTAAAAATAATTTTGACATGTGATATTTATTAAGTTTATTAGCATTATTAATGAGATTATTTTCTTAACTTCTAAAGTTATAGATAACTTTAAAAATGGATTTCATGAATTGCTTCTTATTTTACGAGTCAAATTATCTGTAGCTATTAATTTATGTTATTCATTTATGATATACAACTAGATTAAATATCAAATTTAATCTAGTTGTATTAGCCTAAAATATCCAACTATTGTAATAACTGTTAAATCGCGTTTAAAAATTAGCCATTAATAATCCGGATATAGTTTTTTTTAAATGAAATTTTATAGATACTTTATAGTTTATAAATACTATTGAGGGTAGATTAGGGACCAAGTGAATAAACACTAGGAGATCAGCTGCATAAGTTTTTGCCCCTCGTATTTTATTATCACAAAATAATCAATCATCCCGTAACTTCCCAGATCCTATTTCAGTTTCATATTCAAATTGCGTAACTGATTGTGGTATTCGAGTCATAAACATTAGGTGATATTTTTGGTTAACAAGAACAGATCTATTTATAATCGTAAACAAGCAAAGATCGATGTATAATTTTATAATCGTATTGTAAACAAATCAAATAAACAGTGTTTGATGGAAATAGATTTTCTGGCCTCACTGTTCAAACATTGAGAGGACAGGAAAACGCTATTGACATTGTTTTAAAAGTGATACATGATAAATCAAAAAGATTTTACTTGATATATCGTTTAAAAAGTGACGTTTTTGTTTATGAAATATGCATTCATTAATTATTCTATTATTCAAGCATAAACAATTAGTATTTTAAGAACGCTAATAGGTTGGTACTGCTATAAGATAAATTTAATGAGAACATTATAGGAAAAAAAAAGTACAAATAAAAACTACTATACTATAGTATAAACTACTATATATAAAAAAGTACTATAAAAACTGTGCTGTGATGGAAGATGATACAGATATAATAAGGATATATCATTGTAATATTTTTAGAGATTTTTGAAGCTGGAACGAGTTTATTTTGTAGTAAGTTTAAATAACAGAACCATGAAAGAATCCTTGTCATTAAAACAAATTATTTTCGTAAAAACATTGATGCAATGTTTGTAAACAAGTTCTTTGCTTAAAATATAGTGAAAAGAAATGATTGTATTTGAAAATATTTTTATAACCCACGCCCAAAAATATTTTTTAATTAACATATCACTTAGCTATTGGAGAACACATTTAATTCCAAATAATAATAAACTTTCCGAGTTCCTGGAAAGAAATAAAAGCAGCCAAATTTAATAACAAAAATAAAGTTTTCATTTAATGAATCTCAGTTCCAGTTTTCTAGCTTTCTTTTTTTAAAAAAAAAATTAAGCATTTGTAACTAATATCAAAATATTTTTTTTGAATTTATTAAAAATTTAATTTAGTTTATTTAGTATAAAATATGAAAATATTCATAAATATTCTATTCTCTTTTTTCCCCAACCTTTGCAATGATTGCGATACTGATAATAGAATTACTTTCGTAGATGTAATTGAAAACCAATGGCAGTGGTTTCCAAAAACTTTATCTCAAACTCTTTAATAAAAATATTATCCTCTACATTCAGGCAAAAAAAATTGCGGAACTTGGGTAGAGCAGAGAATCCGTTTCAGACAGTGACATACAATATTTAAGAAATATATGAATCTTTGGTGGGAATTTGGTATATTTACTGAGTCTATTATGTAAAGGCAAATTTTTTCAGTGATTATTCCCCATAATAGCGTCCAAAAATTAAATTTTTGTTTTAAACATGTTTTATCTGATTGATTAAAATTAAAATTTAGCACAGAATTACAATTGTAGTCACAAAATCACATATCAAATTTAATACATTTAAGTCGTTGTCGCATTTACATGCTTCTGAAACTACAGACCAATAGTCGGTCAGCCTCTTATTGGATTTGGCTCAAAATTTGATAGTCTACATGTGTAATCTGTGCATCGAATTCTATCCATCTAACTTTCTTCGTTCTGTAGTTATTGTCTTAACTTATATTCGAACAGCCGGACAGTCAGACTTCTAATTAATGAAATTTTCTCAGAATTAAATGTGATATAATCTACAAATTTGGTGTAAAAAACCGTACACTAAATTTCACCCATCTAGCCAAAAGGGGTTTTGAGTTAATCTTTATTACGGACAGACAGGCGTAATAACAATTAAACAAAATGTGTTTTTCGAAATCAGGGAGGAACTAGGATATGGAATTAAAATATGGTAAATTAGAATGTTTTGACAATTACTATATTCCTTTTCTATACTTCTTACAGTAGAAAATAAAATAATTAGAGAAATTGTTAAATAAATTTTCATTGATTTTAAACCATCTTAATTCAAAATAAGAGGTGTGAGGTAAGAGCTCACCTCAATTAATATTTTTAATGCATTTTTAAAGTTAAAAGAATTTATTGGCGAACTTTACATTGTCAATTGTTAATTCGATTTTATTTTAATGTAATGTTGATATTTTAAACATATCCTCTTGAAACTGATTTTCTCATTCTTCAATTTCGTACAATTTCCTTTTAAAATTAAAAAGTCATTTTATATCCTTTAATGGAAATTTTTTCTAAACTCTGCAGCTTGAAAAATAGTTTTTTATTAAAATTCTTTTCGGATTTAATTTTAGAAAATTCTCTTTGCTTTGCTTGCCATATTTTTATCTATAAATGTTTTTCAGTCTCTTTTTACTTATTATATATGAAGTACACAAAAAGAAAGTATAATAAATGAAACTGAACTCCGGATTATTATGAATTTACTCTCATTTTTTCATAACTCTCCTTCAAAAAAACATATTTTTGGAACCGAGTCTGTTTATCCATCTTTGAACACGATGATTCAAAAACTTTTTGAGCTTAATGGATAAAATTTGGCACATAATATCTGCATCATTGGGAAAATTCTTATCAAATTTTGGACAAAATCTATTCAGATGAGTCTGTTAGTGAAGAGTAAACCCGACAAATGAAAAACGCAGAGTTCAATAATGAAATTTGTGCATACGATTAGCATCTAAAACTGACATCGATATCTAATTTGAACCCAAATCCATCATGATGTTGAACCATCTGTCGGTTTATTTTTTCATGCATAACAACGCAATGATTCAAAAAGGCAACAATTTAAGGTATATCTGAAATATGGTTTTAATATTTCAGAGGGGAGATTTTTTTCAAATTTAGCATTAAAAATGTCAAAGAATAGGTACTTTGTCGATTTGTGCTTTCGCGTGTATGTAAACGTATTACCTCAGACTCAGTGATTTTGATAAATGAAATTAGATATATGTTCTGTTGCTAAAATTACGATTACGAGCCAAATTTTAGAAAATTTTGGAATTCTGAAAAAAAAATGTCCTAAAAGAATACTAAGGTTTTCTTTATTTTATACATAGAAATACAAAACTTTCATGTGCTGGACTCTGTATATAAAAATCTGAACGTTCAAGGCATTCATGGTCTTCCCCGAAATTCACAGTTTTATGCTAGGAAAGGAGGATAACACCTTTCTTCACTACTACAACTATTTTAGGAAATTAGAATATATTCTATGAAAATGGCGATTTTAGACAACTTCATCGACTATCTCAAAGACAATACACCTATTTTCCGACATGGTTCCTCGGCAGTGCTTGGCCTATGATTATAAAAATGCCGATTGATCTAAAATTGATACATAAAAACTTCATAAATTGGTCAGCCTTGATCTCAGAAGATAAAAATGTTAGCATATTTATTTAAAAGTTGAGGTGTCAAGAATATTTAACGGAATATGATTCCTTAGAGCCAAAGGAATGCATAAAATTTTAGCTTCCTAATTTTTTCGGAAGCACATTTATTGACTGAGCTAAAATTATATATTGTTATTTACATATTTAAATATACTGAAAGTAAAACAAAAAAAAATTTTACTGTGAACCAGAGAAATTTTTATTGAATAATTCTGAAAGATCTGATATAAATTACGAAATTTATTCTACACTGCACGTATAACTTCAATAACAAACGATTCTGATTTCAATTTTTATACATTTTTTTAAAGATGACATGTTTGTTTTTTGTAAAAAATGTTTTTATATAAATTGCAGTTTAACATTTCCACTTTAACTTGAAGCTGAAATTTGATGGGCGCTGATAGAAAATTAAAGAAGAGATAAGTAATACATTGAACATGGCCTACATAACAGTGTACTGAATTATATAACTATCAAAATCTGAAGCTTAAAAATATTTTTCAGCAAAAGCTACTAAGAGACCAATTTACATAAAATATTTAATTGAAAATTTTAACTACCATTAATACTGGCGAACCGACTGGTCGCCAAAGGCGGTTGGTAGAAAATATGTCGGAAGGTTTTGTAGAGCCTACTTCAGTTAGTTTTTTTGATCATCGCATTATCAAATGGCTGCAACCTTATAAAGATTTCTTTCTTTTTTTTTTTTTTCTTTATTAACTTTGAAATAAATAGGAAGGAAAAAGGGCGAAGGAAGAAATGGCACATTAATGAGCACATAGCAAAGAGATTTTACTAAATATTTTATCTAACAAATTCTTTTACGCAATTTTTTTGTCTAACAATTACGTAAAAAAAAAGTGCAAATGATTTTTATTTATTTATTTAATTTGCGAATTGTAATGCTTTCAGTTGTTAAAATACAGATGTTGAAAATATTAACATTGTAAGTTTTTTTCATTATAACATCATTCGTAATGCTATAAAGATTCTTTAACAATTAAGTTTATTTAATTCTTGAATATATATTTAAAAAAAGGCCAGATGTTAAGTTTTTAGATAATTGATTAAGGGGACAGTGGACAAGTTATATTTCTGATTTTTTCCGAAAAATGTCTTGCTAATTTTACAATAAATATATTTATTGGATCAACGGCAAGAAAATTCGAATTTCGTTAAATCAGAAAATTTCAAATTTGATAGAAAGCAGTGTCGACTTTCAGTGGTTATAAACTACTGAGAAGACATCATTTGAAACACCGAACAACATTCCTTTCTATATCGCAAATCTTGAACCCGGAAAGGAAAACAGAAAGGAAGATATCATTTATTATCTAAATCTAATTTATCTTTATTATCTAAATCTAATAAATGACAAATGTCCTTAAAAGTTCCCTAATTATCGGTTAAAGCAGCCTAAAGAATGTTATCACGATCTTAATCAATCGGTCAATGATATCCCAGCAATACATACAAAACCTAAAATTCCTTTTTGGGACCACATTCAACGAATACTACTAACTGTTAGGAACTCATTCTTATCAATGGAATTCTTTAGCACACCTGTTTACCGCAGGGGTCAAAATAGAAGACATCTGGGTCAGTAAGCAAGCTTTCTTCCTGGCATTATGGAAAGCTTTGTTAAGAATTTGGGGGAAAGGATTGGAGGCATCTTTGACTGATGGTGGGAAGTAAATGGCCCCTCCCACTTTATTTGCATACTTCCTTTCAGAACACATCAACAGAACAATTTACTATAGATAATGTGACATCTGTTAGAAATCTTGGTAGTTAGCGGATTGGCGTACATTGTTTGTGGACACATGTCTGACAAGTAATTTGGGGGAAATATTTCAAATTCAGGTTAGAGTATTGTAATCTGTCAGAGCATATTTCCAAAGTACTAGATGCGATTCTTTTTGAAAAGAATAAAAATTCGGCAGAAGAAAAGATGTTAGATTACGACCACACAGATGGAGGATTCTCCTTTTCTATGACTGTGCGTTAGGAACGTCCTTAAAGTGAGATACAATTAAACTTGCATTATGTACGACTTAGTTCCTTCAAATGATAAATTATCGCAGGAAATTAGTAGTCGCAGGAAATGGATTAATTATTTGGTTTATCAGCAAAATTGAACCTATTCTTGATGAAGGTTTGTAAGCTAAGCATGAATTAATTTCAGTACCAATATAATTTATTATTTTTATTTTATAAAGAATAAATTTTACTCTCCGTAGGATTTTGCAGTTTTAGTGGGTTTCTAGGCTTTGATTAAACCCAAATCTCGTATTGTAGCTTCTCTTATAAATTGAACAGAAAATCATGGGTGGTAAATACTTTTTTTATTAGCCCTGGAAATAAATGGAAATGATTATTCGCATTTCTTTTTTCAACTGCGAGCACGGCCGGATTATTAAATAGGCAATTATCTAGAAGCCGATTATTTCTTAAGGAAGGGGAACGTAATTTTAAGAACTTTTTACGGTATTTTCGGAATAATTTAATTCTGTATTTTCATTAAATTTGCAAAAAAAAAAAAAAAAAAAAAAGATTTTTTGGCCTTTACATATTAAAATTAAGTATCGCTTAAATTTTGGAACATCAATCTAATAACATACTTATTTAATTATTTGTTTGTATGTTTTATATTGCGCTATTTTATAATTCTAACCAAAGAGAGAGAGAGAGAGAGAAAATATACTGAAATTTATTTTATCATTCTGCATAAATTAAATTTTTATGTGCTTCATACTGAAACTAAATCTCTTGAAATGGATCCAAAACTTTACGTTTCGATAAATCGAAAAAGAGGGCCCCAAATCTCCCACTGTCTAAGAGCCCTTAAGGAGCTTAATCCGGCCGTAGCTGCGAATATTCTTAATTTGAATTCTTCCATGTATGATTTTTTTTTTTTTCTTCTTTAGGTTTTTCTACTATTATAGGACAAAACATCGTCTAGAATTTGACTTTTTGTTTGTTTAATTCAAAATCATAACTTAAAATTATTTTTTAACAAAGATTTTTCTTTTTCTTTTCCGGATTATATTCTTTAGTATAACTGATTCGTGTTATGTATCCTCAGTGATTGAATTTGAATAATTTCTCGACGACTTTACAGAAGTACAATATATTAATGCATAATAAAAATGTCTCAATTTAAGAAAATTTATCATGTTAGAGGCCAATTATAAAATATTTATTTTAAAATTTTACTATGCAATAGGAGTATTTACAGAGTTGAAAAAATTTTATTAAAATTATTAACACACTTTATGATTATTTGAATATATTAAATACAAATACGACAACGAATCGGGTATCTGGTTGTCTATCCGAGGTGTCAACTCTAAAATATATTAATTGAAATTTGATAAGTTATCTCAAAACCAAAATGGTAAATCTTTATCAAATTTTGGACATCATCAACAGAAAGATGTTAAAACTGTATATATTAAGTAGCTAAATTTGTACTTTTGTTTAAGTGTACCAAAAAACAAAGAAGGGGATACTCCGGTTGTGCCGCTGCCGCTTATCCAATGCTACAAAACGATACATGTCTTCTTTTGAGGGTGGAAATGATACTAATTTTTAACACCTTAACTAACTAATACTAATTTTTTTTTGAAATATTTATTAAAAATTAAACAAAATTTTGGAACTTTTCCGAGATAAATTCCAAAAATATAAAATAAAAATAATTTTTACATCATCTTAAAATTGGGAAAGTTATTTTTTTCAGTGCTATCGATTTCCTTACCAATTAAATTTTTTTCTACAATGAATCAATTTTAAAATAGCATTTTACGCATATTTTTAAAATAAAATTTGGAAGAAGAATTCTAAACGAATATTAAATATCTCACAAACAATAATATGAAAAAGGAAGTCTAAGAATTCTGGAATAACAAGGTTGTTAGTAAAAATCATTATCGCAAATGCTTTTTACAATCAGAATTTCTATTCTATTCTTGACTCAAATCAGTATTGGTAAAGTAGGTTTCGTGAAATCAAGTGATTCACTTGTATCTCTGAAGAATTTGTAAAAGATTTAAAGTCATATATAAATACAATTAACAAGAAGGAAAAAAATTACATTTTAGTTAATAGAATTAGGATTAACTTATTAAATTCATATTTTTGACGAAATTTTGGAGAGAGTTGCATAATAAAATGAAGTTAGCTTCTAAGAATGCATTATATATCTACTAAAATTTGAAGATAAAAATATCATGCAGAAGAACCTATATATATCTGCAAAACAAAATTACGTCAAATATGTAATAAAAAATACTAGCGATCATTAATCTTGGCAAACCAATTGGTCACCAAAGGCAATAATTTGAAAATAATTTTTTTAAAAATATACTTAAAAAACATTTGTTTACAGACCCATTGGGATCACTTCAAGTGCCAATATAATAAGCAGATATTTTTTTTCGAATAAGGTTCACGATTACAATTTTGCCCATAAATACTGAAATATAAGCAAGATTTCAACAAAGTTTACCTGACAATTAATTTCATAAGTAAGTTTTTCATAAGTAAAAGGCAAGAAAATTTTATCTCGAACACATTTCATCACTATGGATATTTCAATCAGTAGCAGATATCTATTCAACCATTTTTATGCCGAAAACTGTATTTCTTTTTGGATTATTTTGATAAATCCACATGCTTGTTCTCTTCCCGAATTTCTCATATATTTACAAAGTTCTGCGTATTTTGTGTTATCTCTATGATTTTCGAACAGAATTGATCATTCATTTTGATACTCTCTTTTTAGATAAATTAAGCCCAAAATTTGATACATATTTACAATACGTTAAAACCGCATACCTAATTTCATTTAGCTGGTTATTTTCCTTTTGAATGTCATGATCCCATCATGTGTAGATAGATAAATAAACAGTCTATTCATTTATGAACTGAGGCCAAAATTAAATACCTATAAAGCACATTATAGTAAAATTCATATCAAATTTATTAGTTTTTGAGTTATAAGCTTTCGAATTTACTCAGATATGGCAAAATTGGCCTTTTCATGAATTAATTCCAAATTTTGAAACAGATCAAGAATTGTTGTAAAAAATAATGTTCTAATAAATAACTTACATGTTCTAATTTATTTTGTTTTGAGGGTTATCGTCTTCACATAAAAACGAACATGTGGACAAATTTTCTGCTGGTGGATTTAATCCGAAATTCAATAAAAATCTGTACTCTTATTTTAATAAAATTCTTTTTTTAAAAAAAACTTTCATCTAATTTAGTTTGTTACGCTTTTGAGTTATACATATTCACAGACAAATTTTTTTAAAAATTACTGAAGTGTATTTTAAGGACTCGGGAAAATATATAAAAAGGAGATTCAAAAAAATATCAAAATTTTATTTAATTCTTAATTAATTATAAATTTAAAAACAAGTTAGTTCCTACCATATTTTTTTAACATGCTTTTTTTCAATTTCTAACTTTCCAAAATTATTTTTCTCCGGAATTTTATTTTATCTATCATGATAAATCATTTACTAAAATGCAAAACCGAAAAAAAAAGTTTGAAAAAAGGAACATTGCCCTATGTATTTTCAAATTACGGGTTCGAAAGTTCTTATACACCACTACGCGCATTTGGCGAAAATGTTGGCATCCGCATTGAACGCCAAAAATTCTCCATTAACTTTCTCACTTCTGCCCGCTTGTGCGGAGCAAGGAAATTCTCTGATGGTAACGTTTTGTTGAATGTGTAAAGCGGAGATCCCTGAATGAAGCATTAGATGCCAGATTTCGAATAAAATTGTAAATAAAAAAGAAAAGAATGGGAACAAAGTTAGAAACAATTGTATTTGTTTAAGCTCATTTAGTTGATAAAAAAAGAATCACAAATAAACAATTTTAATTTTTTTAAATTATGATATTCTTTGCTCATTGATGTTTTTAGAATATTGCATTTTAAAATTAAACAATGTAAATTTACCCAATCTTCAGCAATGTTGGAAAAATTATGATCTATTCAAGGTCCCGGTTTCATTGCAGTTTTTCTTTTCCAGTCCTAATTCAAACGGATTTAGAACAAATAGCTTTAATAAAAAAAAAAAAAGAAACAAGAAACAAGCATGTAAACTGCTTAAAATAAAGCACTTTTAAGCACAAATTAATTTTTTTAAGAATTTAAACTGAATTTTATATAAATAATTTAATTTTTTGAAAAAAATTAAATTGAATTTTTTAAAACAATTTTTTGATTTAATTTTTTAAAAAAATTGTTTTAGAAAATTAACTTTTTGATTCTCTGATTATATTTCCAATTAACGAAGGAATTTCAGAGTATCGTCGGCTTTTTAAATTTATTAAGAATTTTGTTCCCTTTTAGCTGGCACTTTTTTATGAATCAAATGGCGAGTGCGACCATTCACCTAAAATAGTTCTGCAGTAACATGTTAAGGAGGATTTTTTTTTACTTATCAATTTTTAATAAGCAATAAGTGAGAAATCAGAAAATTTTTTAATCGATTAATTTACTTTTTAAAAATTTAATTTGCGCGTTATTGACCTTATGATGGAAAATACCATACATGTATCTTTGAGAAAATTTTTGAATAAAAAACAATAAAATATCGTTGTACCCAAAAAACTTTAATACGATTTAATCTAAATTTCACATATTTTATTAAAAAAACATTTACTTAAAACAAATATTACTAAGCAATTATAAAATAAATAAATTAAAACTTGCAGAACTTTTATTTCCAAAGCAATCTTTAGGAATTCTACTAAAAAAAATTGAAAAATTAAACCAATTACCATTACAGCAATTTTTAAAGTTCTTTAAAATTTAACTACTGTGAAGTTATTCATTTCTTCCTGAGATACTGATTCACAGAGTGTTTCGTCTCTTTTTATGGCAATAATTTCAATTTTCTGAATCTTTAAGATTCTTTTTCAACAAATTTGTACTTTAAAAAAACTACTTACAAGTTTCTGGTGTAATTTTTAACTTCCTTCTTAATAAAATTAGCAACATAATTTATGCTTGACTGTTTAAATTCTTTTAATATAAAGAGAATGCATTTAAGAAACGCGTTATCTTTACACCTAAGCCTTTAGCTTTTATCTATCGTTATCTTTGCAATATTCTTTATCTTATTTTATTTACTAAAATCGATTTTGAGTTGATTGAGTTCACCAAAATTATGTGCTATCTTTCTGATGTCAAATGGAATGATTCTATAAAATAGCCTGGCTAGCTTCGAAGCTAGTTCTGCCAGTTCTTATTGTAAGAAATAGAGAAAATCGGCCATCATTCAAAGTGATTTTCTGAATGATCAGGAAATCATTTTGAATTTATCTTATATAAAAAGCATCCAGAGATTAAAAAAAATTACTATTTTCCTGGTTTTTTGCTAATTTGCCTGATTTTAAACCATTACAATAGCATCTTTTAATTCCATAATCCTTTACTAATATGTCTAATAGTTTTAACGTATCTATAAAATTAACTAAATACTCATTAGGTAAAGAGTTTTTCGCTGGGTATTACGGCATACTAGTTGGCACGATGCACGGAATAACCGCACATAGAATTTATTAAATCAATACATCTTATTATGCTTAAAAATGGATAAATTAATTCAAAAATTAGTCAAACTAGTCTAATAGAAAACGTGGTTGCTAGAGCGTCAGTCTCGCAACCGAAAGGCCACGGGCTCTGTCCTCGTCTCAGCCAAAGACCGCCGTGTTCGCTAATGGCAGTTCTGACACGTTAAATAGGTTGTGACTGCAAAGTCCTCCAAGTTCCCATAACAAATTATACCACTGGGAGTACTGAATCAGGGATGAGTTGGTCCCTGATTTGGATCTAAATTCTGACTTGCAGATGGAGGATTGAGTGTATGAATGAGTTCGACCTCCTCCTAAAAAGGGTTGTGTCATGTGTGTTCGAGCAAAGCCGTACTTTCACCGTGACGGTGCTCGTTAACAACGACAGGCGCATACTTCTGCCTTAATTTGAAAGAGCTCTGCTCATTCGGGCTTGGTACGACCAAGTGGCATTAGACCCACCACCACCAGATCTGACAATGTTTAATATGAACAAATTTTTATTATTTTGATATTACTTTCAAAAGTAGACAGGCAGTTTAGGGTTATTTTAAACATCCCAAATAATCTAAATTTAACAACTTTTTATAAAAAAATCTGTTGTGAAAACTTCTCTAAGTTGTTCTATTAAATCATTATTCTATATTATATTTAAAAAGCGACTTTTTATATCAATTGCTTTATTCACAAAAGCATGGCTTTCAAATTTGAAATAATTTCTATTGATGATGATGATGCCGTGTCCGTGTTTCCAAGAAAAGGGGGTGCAGTAGCTTCTGAGGGCAAAGACCCCTGAGTACCCCGCGGGCAGTAGTCTGATTTTTAGCTCATATGAAGATGATACACACATTCGCTTGCACAACTCCTTTTTACGGAGGGGGGTCTCATTCGGACATCTCACTGATAGAACACACAGAGCAACCATGCCGAACCAGAACTCGAACCCGGGACGCCCAGATCACGGGGAAGGCATATAATTTCTATTAATATATCATTTTTATCTTCATATTTTTTAAAATCATGATAATCTTATTTAGTTGGCCTGAGAGGTTTCAAGAATTAATTAATTATTACTATATATATTTTTAATTTGTTGGTATTCTTTATCGTTTGATTTATTCTATTTTCTTCAAATGGTTTCAATCAAAACAAATATATTCTTTTCTTCAAATGGAGTCCTTATTTTACAAAGGGCTGTTTTAGTTAATTGAAATAAATTAAATTACATTTATTTATATTTCAAAAAATGTAATTTAGAATTTTTTCGTTTTTTAACCTTACAAATATTTCAGACTTATATGAAACGAAAAGGAATTTTATTTCAAAAACTATCACCAGAACTTGTAATAATAGCAAATTCTGCCATCACAAAAACTGAATCTAAAATAATTCGATACTTATTAAAATAATAAGTGATGATATGTTCCAAATATTTTAGTATTTTTTTCAAAATAATCAAAAAATGAATAAATTTTGAAAAAACTATTTCAAACCAAAACGTAACATATTTGCAATAATATTGAAATTTAGTTGTTAAAATATATACTGAATAAAATAAAAATAAATACTTTGGAGACAGGTAGTTGACAAACTAGATATTAATAATAAAATATAAACTAGATAATATAATAAACTTCTTAATAATTTAATAATGATGATATAAACTTCTAAACAAATGTTATCAATTTTCTGAAACAGAAAATAAATTTGGATGTCTGTTACATGCCCTCCCATGAAGCAATGAAGGAAAACAAAATGAAATTTTCTTATTCTATATTGATTCCCATTTGTAAAGTAGTTGTGCTGTTTTCAATTTAAAAAACAAAATTATTTCTTAGGATATTTAATTAGGAAAGAATCAATATAAAAATTTTAATAAATAGTCCTTATTTAAGAATATTTTTAAAATATCAGATACAAATAATTGTACTTGCATTACATTCCGATAAATTTCTCACAGCAACATTGGTTAGTATAAATTATAAGTGAGTATAATGAGATAAGTACAAAGAGTGATGAAAACAATGTATATCTTAGCTTTATCAAGCAATCAATTAAAATTCTGCTATATTAAGGAGGGATTTTCCGCAGCTAATAACCAATATTTGAGAGAGTTTTTTTCCTACAGAGGCATAAATATCAACCTTATTAGATGCGGGGGCAATGAAAAAAAGGACACATGATTCCTAAAAATTAAGTTTTTCTTCTTCTAACATCTGAAAAATTCAGAGAGGTGTAACTGCCTGTTAAACTGCAATATATGCAAGTTTTAAGACAAATTTACTATTGCAAAGTTAAGTAAATTGATTATAAAGAATAAAATTTGAATTAGAATCAATTCTGAGAGAGCCCAACTAATAAAGTTACTCATTATGCTGTACAATTAAAAATACTATTAAAAAGTAATAAAATTCTGCAATATTTCATTTTAAAAAACTTTATAAACCTATAATGAATAAGCAAATAAAAAGGTATTCATCATATTTAAGACAATTCAGAGGTTTTAAAGTGTATATCCCCATAAACTATTTATTTCTAGTAAAAAATTTATAAAGCGATTTCAGAGATAACTTATTGCCATAAATGTAGAGTACACTCCCGAATATCGGGCTTGATGTGGTGGAGTGTTGGTCGGATTACAAAAAAGCTGGATAGACTGGAGTTCTATGCACTCGTTTCTTTACGCACTAACATCAGATTTCTTTGCACACCAACATCAAAATTCACGGTTATAAATCGTATTTTCTCACATCTTGTTGAATACTTGTAACTAAGATGTGTAAGCCCTGCTATGTATCTGAAGCTTATTATAATGGGAATTTATTAATTCTTAACTTAGATTTTCAATAAAAATAATAAAATATCTCATACCCCAATGTTATAAAATATTAAAATGTGCTCCTGAAATTTCTCTATATGGCTCTACTGTTGTATCAGTAATGTCTGAAATGAAATAGAGGATATTAAAAATGAGGCTGAGTTCTAAATATATAAAAAAGAACGGTGAAGATGAGAAATTTGCCAGCACTGGTAAAATTTCTCATTTTGTCAAAAATATTGTTTCCCAACAAATATGGAAAATTGAATATGTTTATTAAAATAATTAGCGTCTATTTTCAGTAGAAATAGCTTTCAGATTTTCTCTAACTCTTCTCTGATTAATATCCTTAAATACTAAAAACATAGTGAAAAAGGTTCGAACCATAATGCAAAAATGTGCTTTTCATTTAAATGTTACAAATATTCGAGCTGCAATATCAATCATTGATAATAATTGATAGAGGTGGATTTCAGCAGCTTTACTTTTAAAATTGAAATTTAAAATTCCGGTATTTGATACATATATAAAAGATTTCTTTCTTTCTTTTTTTTTTAGTGAGATGTGAATATAGTACAGGTTTCCATCCACTCGCCAGGGGCTCGTGCTACATCTAGGCGAAAAAAAAAAATAACTCACTTAATGGCTCTCTGATAAATATTACAAAATTGTTATTTTGTAATGCTTAAATTTAATAACAATGTTTTAAACTAAATTTTTTTTTTTGACATTATTCACTTTTATATTTTATTATTTTCTCAAGTTATTCTTATGCTACATTTATTTTATCCTATAGTTCTGTTGTTGCAAAATAGTATGGCAACGCTTACTTTAGTTTCTCTTTCTCTCCTTCAGTTCAATTTTCCGATTTGGTGTGTGACCGGTGAGACGTTCTGTTCCGTGCAGCAAGGTTATTCAAGGACTTTTAAATTACTCTTCTGGGACTCAGTACTTCTTTGAACTTGTCAAATTTTCGAATTCCAAAATGAATGTCTGCTTAGTTGTTATCGATGGTTGGGGTATTTCTGATATCAAGGAAGGAAATGCCATTGCAAATGCAAATACTCCGGTGATGACCGAACTTTCAAAATCTGCTGGCCAATATGTCACTTTGGATGCATCCGGTTTGTCTGTTGGTTTACCCGAAGGATTAATGGGAAACAGTGAAGTTGGCCATATGAATATTGGCTGTGGCCGAGTAATGTATCAAGATATTGTGAGAATAAATATGGATGTTAAAAATAAGAAACTTGTTGAAAATCCAAATTTTGTGGAATGCTGCAATAATGCTAAGTCCGGCACGGGACGTTTGCATTTTCTTGGATTGGTAAGTGATGGAGGTGTTCATGCTCATATTGATCACCTTTTCTCGCTTTTAGAATCTGCAAAACAACTTGGAGTGCCTAACACATTTATTCATTTCTTTGGAGATGGACGTGACACAAGTCCTACTAGTGGCGTCAAATATGTCCAACAAGTTTTGGATAAAGTAAAGAGCTTAGGATATGGCACCTTATCCACCATCTGTGGTCGATATTATGCAATGGATCGTGATAATAGGCATGAGAGAATTAAGCTTGCTTTCGAAGGACTAGTTCAAGGCATTGGCGAGGCGACTACTCCAGATCAAGTCGTTTCTCTTATCCAGAAGCGATATGAGGACCCAACTGATCCACAAACTGATGAATTTTTAAAACCAATCATTGTTGACAAAAATGGTCTTATTCAGGATAATGATACCTTGGTTTTCATCAATTACCGAGCTGACCGAGTTCGACAGATTTCTGAAGCTTTTGGCATCCAAAGGCAATTTGAAACTGCCAAAGTCCCTAAAAACCTAAAGATATGCACCATGACCCAGTATAAGAAAGAATTTCCATTCAGTATTTTATATCCTCCTGTCGTACCTGTAAATGTCTTATCAGAGTGGATTTCCAAGAAAGGTTTACCTCAATTCCACTGTGCTGAGACTGAAAAGTATGCCCATGTTACCTTCTTCTTCAATGGGGGACAGGAAAAGGCTTTTGATAAGGAAGACAGATTGATGGTCCCATCTCCTAAAGTTCCAACATATGATTTAAAACCTGAAATGAGTGCTATTGGAGTTGCAGAAGAAATGGTAAAGGTTATTAATGAAAAGAAATATCCATTTGTAATGTGTAACTTTGCCCCACCTGACATGGTTGGCCACACTGGTAAATATGAGCCTGCAATAAAAGGAGTTGAAACAACTGACAAGGCTATAGGAATGTTAGTTGAAGCTTGCAAGAAGAATGACTACGTCCTGTTGGTAACTGCTGACCATGGTAATGCGGAAAAAATGATTGGAGAAGGTGGTGGTCCTCACACAGCTCACACTACAAATCGTGTACCATTCTGCATGACAGGTCCAAAGAAATTCAAGGAAATCAAGCACAATGCTGCTCTTTGCGATGTTGCTCCTACAGTTTTAGGTTTAATGGGCCTTGATCAACCTTCAGAAATGTCTGGGCAGAATCTTCTAGCTTAATTTGTTCAAGCATATTTAATGTCTGCTGTACTTTATATATTTATTTGAGTTTTATATAATATATATGTCCTTTAATCTAGTTTGGAAGGATGATGCTTAAATGTTGAAACTGTTTGCAAAAACCCCTTCATGAAAAATTCTCATTTTTAAAATTTTCCATCTAAACCATTAAATATAAAAAATGTCATGTTGTGTTTATAAAAATATTTATGAAAAAGTTATTGGAAATTGTTTAGCATTTTTGAGTTTTTGTAGGATTGTTGTTAGTATTATAGTATGTCAGATATTAGCAGTTTATGTAAAAATGTTGAATACTAGAAAGGATTATGTTTAACCTTGATGAAAAGAAATATATATATTTCAATGAAGAAATCATTTTAGTGTAATATTCCAGTTCACATCTAAATGTACATTTGTAAATATTACATATCTACTAAAAACAGTATTGTTGAGGTAAATTTCTGTTTGTAACAAAATAGCTTAGTTTCATTATTTTGTTGAATTATTAATGTTTTCAAAAAGAAGTTTTGTATGCTACAAAATTATACTGTTTTGGTAAATGAAAGCATTTTGTAAAATTCTAATTGAAGTGGTAGAATATATCCTGTTTAAATAAATATTGATGTTAAGTAATAAAATGGATTTTGAATGGCTGTTTATTAAGTGTTTATTTTTGCATGTAT
This sequence comes from Argiope trifasciata, assembly GCA_026543055.1. NCBI lineage: Eukaryota > Metazoa > Arthropoda > Arachnida > Araneae > Araneidae > Argiope > Argiope trifasciata. The sequence continues at coordinate 137,094 of JAPMOQ010060656.1, forward strand.
TTTTAAATATATTAGATTATTTCTGTTATAAAAGTTCCTATTTAAATTCTAATTAAAAATATAAATATGTGGTTTCATTCATTGAAGAAGAAATAGAATCTTTAACTATTTCCTGCATATATACACTTATTTATAATTGTATATACTATTTTAAATTTATATAACCTTTTCAACTGGATATTTCAGCATTGGTAAATAATGAAAGATAATTTTATAATATGTGGTTTCTATTTTCAAACAATTACTAAAAATTGGTGCTCATAAGGTATATTTAATGCTTATATTTGTTGCCTGCTAGTATCGAGATTATTTAAATTACTTTCTGACTGCAAAAAGGTTATCCTGTTATAAATAAAAATTTATACTTTAGCTGCTGAGTTGCTACTTATAGTACTAATTATATTAGTTTACATTTTCTAAATTTGAAAAATTCTCTAAAAATTTCTTTTTTTATAAAATTTTATTCGAATATGTGGAAAGAATAATTGAACTAGTATTCAGTTTAAAATTACATATATAGTTTAATTCAAACTTGTTTTAAAAGTACATATTTTAATTCAAATTTTACAAAATATCAATATGAATTTAAACGTATAAAGAATTAGTTTTATTTAGATACTAAGAATTAAAGGAAAAATATGATTTTAATAGTTTGTAATTTAGTTTTGGCTTTTTTTGAATTTGAGAAATAAATTTTCTGAAATGTTTATTAATTTAGATTATTTGCTACAATAGTTAAGTCGTTAAATTAATAATATTTCTATCGAAAAAGAACTGAAATAAAATATAGTATGTAATTTGTTTCCGAATATAGTAGAAAAGTAATGAAAATAATTTATTATATATAGTTTTGGAAACAATGTATTCTTAATGATAGTATGCTATTTTAAAAATTTCAGAACTGAGTTATCTGTAAATTGGTTAATTAAATTTTGATATTGCATTAGTAGTGCCACCTGGTTTTGAAATCAGAGGAGCATTTGATTTCAAAACTTCTTTGATTAAATTAAGGAATTATCAATTCAAAACTAAAAAGTAGAAAGTAATTTGAATGAAAAATTGAAAGTATTAAATATTTTCTAGTATAACAATAAGGCAAATAGAAATATTTTCATCATAAATTTATTGAAGAATTCTCTTTCATAAAATTATTCCAGTTGTATTTTATTACTAATGACATTTGAAGGTCAAAGTCTTGCTATAGTAATTTATCTTCATTATTTTCAGACAAATGAACTTTTTTTTGTGAATTGTTTAGTATTTTCTATACTTTTAAAAGGTAGTGTATGTTGATGCTCTACAAGAAGATCATTGAAAATAGAGCTATCAAATTCGAATACATTCTTTATATAAACTGAGAATGTGATTTTTTGAAATTTTAATCAATTCAAAATTAAGAGAGATGTTGACATTTCACTACTTTTGAAAATATTGTACAAATTTTATTTTCACAGTTTTAAAATCCAACCTTTTGCGACATTATTAATTTAATTGCCATGCAATTTTTGAAAATTGAATTTTGACAATTTTTTAAAAATAATTTTGTTTAATTCCAACAATACATTTCATTGTTGAAATGAAATTAAACGATTTTCATTCATTCATTAAATATTTAATCGTGTAGTTTTCAATCGTTATTGAAGGCCAAGGAAGATGAATTCTGCTAATAATTTGAGCGGTTTGCTCACCAATGCGGAAAATAAATTACATCATCTAAAAGATAACATGCAATGTAAAATAAAATTATCCAAATACTTTAATGATACTGTAATGTCAAGGATTTTTTTTTCTTTCGTCGATGGAATGTTGGGCGTCAAAATATACATACAAGCTTTACTTTAAATGATACAAAACCGATATTACTGGCTAACCAGGTGGTCAATAAAAATAGCTAGTTTTTTCCCTCCTTCCCCGTCCTTTATCAATATGGGAGGGATATCATATATGGGAGGGAGATCATAATTCATAAAAAAAGTGTATAGTTCCCCCCCAAATGAATATGCATTACAGAATATAATAAATGAATTAGAATTGCTCCTTAGTGATACTTTTCTTTCTTATAATATTTATTGCTTGTATTAGTTGAACTTATTTCTTAAAAAATAAGAATATTTCAGAAATGTACTTCCCAAGATTTAAAAAAAAAACTGCATGTTTATGGAAAGAGAATCATCTCTACAAATAATAAATATGTAGCATCAGTTTGAAGGTCAGACCTTTTGACCTGTATATACAATTTGGCACATATGTACTTTGGAGGATGGGTGTGTGCAACTCAGCGATTTAATGAAATTTTAATTAATTAAAAATTGAGCTAAACCTTGGTATGTTGTCGCAATAACTTTCAAAAATATTATTGTACAAAAATGAATTAAAATTCACTTCATTCATTCCAAATTATTATTATTATTATTACATATGATACCCATTTTATTGTCGTGCAAATATTTCCTGAATTTTGACAATTTTTACAAATATATTTTTTAAAAATCAAATTTCCCACATTAAATCGTAGTCCTGAAATCTAAACCGCTTTCAAGTTTTATCAAATTAGTTGATTTTTTTTTTTTTTTTCATTGCTGAAAGTTAAAGAAAAAGATAGCATTTAAATCTCGGTGTAGTTTATAAGGCAAAAAGTGGAATTAACAAAACTACGAATTTAAAAGACAGATTAATCACATATTTACGCGTTCTGAACACATGCTTCACCGCAAATTATTCTTAATTAATTTTAATTTGCCGAAAGAGCGCTTAACACTTGCTTTAATAACTGGCAACGAAAAGAATAATTTTAACGCAGTAAATACATTTAGAAATAACTCATTTTAATTATTATTTAGTATATATTGCACAGTTTTAGTTGTATTGTACACAGTATCAATTACAGTGTTAAACAAATAATACCTGAATTCCTCAACCAAATTTTTTAAACTTCGCTTCCTGCTAATTCAAAATATTTTTCTTTTTTCGAATTTCTGTTATAGGAAAATGGTCCGAAATGTTCAGATTTTGTGCTAGCACTTTTGCTTCGTCTGAAAATGTATTATATTTTGGATTTCCATTTTAATTTTATCAACTAAATTGAAATCCGAACCAAGAACAATTGTTTTTGTTTGATATAGGTTATTGCTAGTCTTAAGTTTGGGCAATATTGCAAACTATACTATTGAACATAAAATAAAAAAAAATTCTTGTATTACATCTAATAAATTTTTAGCCTCGTATACCGCTGTATTATCGCTACTTACATTAATAAATTTTTCTCGGCATTACAAGTTTTATTCATACTGTTTATACACAGCTTTAACCAAATTCTTTAGCTTTCTTTTTTGGCTTCCCAACGAGAGTCATATAATGGTTTAAGAGTAATGTTTAAATGCTTTTGTAGAATTTTCTATTTTTTCGCAGATGCAGAAAATAAGCGATATAAGCGTTGCAATATCCAAAAATAATTTTTACAATATATACTGTTGGAAGCGGCATCACAAATTAATAACTTAAATGTTGAATGAGTGTGATAGGCAAGGCACATAAATTGCATGCAGGTTTAGAGAAAGTATTCTTGACTGTAGACCTTTATATTTTCCTTTTTTCATGTAGCTACCGTTGTCGCATGCTTGTCCTCTACAATTCCCAAAATCTCAATCAAGTTCGTTTAATCTTTCCAATGGAGTTTTTGCTAGTCTTTCACCAGTCAGATCAGTTACTGCAATAAACAATAAAAATGACTCCTTTATAGTTAACCTTTTCTCTTCAAAATTTACATTTCTAATAATGATTGACGTTTGTTCCGTATGGAAAATATCAGAAGTACAATCCATTTGGATAATATAGCACATAGCTGCTTTTATATAGTGTTTAATTTTGTTAGGGACCTCATTTCTTAATGCAGAAATAACGTCTTCTTATGACCTACATGCTAAATCATGCATAATTCTATTTTTAGAACTTGTTATTTTGTTTATATGATCTGTTATCACAGGTTATCATAATTATTTAACATTTCGATTAGCATTTGACAGCTTTCTCCAGTTATTATAGCCACCTATAAATAGTGTAGTTTGGTCATTTTCTCTTCTTTTGGAAAACAGTATATAACAAAAAAAAAAAAAAAAACACGGTGTTTTGTGCTTTTAAATCAATTAACCAATTGCGAAATTGAGTTTCTTCCATTTGGCATTTTAAAAAAAGCAGCATGGAATAGAAAATGATCTACCTTCAGTATTTTTAGCAAAAAGTCCTTTATGTTGCACAGATCCGATTTTAACATACAACATCCTAAGTTTATCAGTTATAATGTTTGGCATAAACCAGGATCATTTACACTCTTTTAATCATATTTGTTATTGTCATTTTCGTTATTATTTTCTGATTCGGTATTTGCATAAACATACAATTCTTCAATAAATTTCACCGTTTCACCATTTTCATTGCTGAACTGTGTACTTTGTGTGGAACTTTCTTTCACAATTGAAGTTTGAATTGTAATTTCTGAAGTTGAAGCATTTTTTTTCTTCTTTTTGCCAGAATTACTTTGAAGCCTTGAAAACTTATGACTCCTTGAAGTTTTTATTATTTCTTTTAATTTTCTGATATTTTTTTTTTACACCTAGAGGAATATTTCCTTGCCGTGGACATGCTTATGTCTAAAGCATTAAGCAGTTAATAGAATGAATTATCAAATTGATTGTAAACTACTTATATTAACAATATTTTGTATATTTGCACAAAACTATAATATATGCTATGAACTTAGTATATATCCAAATCCGTCGACTGTTAAATTTAAACTTCTTCCTTAATTCTTTTTATTCTGGTCATGGCCGGTGTAGCAGTAATGCAATGTGCATTGCTAAGAGTTGATCATTTGATGTATCTTCATTTTACTTTTTGTCTTAGCAACTTAATATAAACAGATATATATATAGATGCAAGTACATAACTGATGATTTACAAGTCCATTTGAACCCAGCCTCAACGCCCTGAAGTCGTGCCACTCTGTCTTAAGGAGATTTCTTTATTGATAAATCAACCCCCCCCCCTTTATAGGTATCGATGATCATATTGCCTAATAACGCCGTCAACTGACTTTCGGACAACCGCGTGGAATCGTACTTGTATACTTTCAGTGCGTGTAAAAAGCTATTATTCATTAGAGCACTATTTTGATTTTTAATCACGATGTGGGCCCCCATCAGCCGTGGGGCCCGAATGCATAGCACCTGCCAGATGGCCGGCCCTGTATATCTGTTTAAGTATTTTATATAATTTCATATTCTTAACGAATTCGAATGAAATTTAATACACACACTTCATAGTACTTGTAAAGATAGCCTGCGTTATTCAATAGTTTCTAAATGTCTCCAAACGAGGGATGAGCGGTCTTCGGTCTCATAAAAAATTATTTTTACATCATTTTAAAATTAAAAGTATCAGTTTTTTAATGACATCGATCCCATTTCCATACAATTTTCCCTTTGATTTTTGTAGTTAATATATACACAATTTTTTTTAACTTTATTTTTATTTTTTGAAAAATATTGTAATCATTGAAAAAATTCGAACTCAAGATTTTAACAAATAATTCAAAAGTGCTTTGAATTAGAAGGATGAAATTTGGCGTGTAGTTTAAACACTGAATTTAGATTTCTTTTTAAATTTATGACATCTGTTTTAACGAGCTGTGTGTTCACTTGTATCCATATAGTTTACTTGACTATATGGATACAAGTGAACACAACTAAATTATATATATGAAATCTAGTATATTGATTTACTATCAAAATTACATGAGCGTAGCAAATTCGGTGTAAAATTATGCAATGGGTTGACATTCTGTCAATTTGTAAGTAAGCTACGTCTTATATAAATCAAATTTAGTAAGTGATTTGTTAGTAAACTTGTAATTTTTTTGATAAATTTTTGTTAATATCGGTCGGTAAAAGAAGATATCCAAAATATTTAATTTTCTTTATTGTGTTACCAGACACAAAATTTTCGTGTGTGGGGGGCTCTGAAAATAAAAATGTGTGTAGTTTTAGATTTATCCAAAAACCACTATTTTATGTAGAGAGGGTATATAACACCTTTATTAGAGAGTGTAAGCTAAAGTTTTGGATAAAAAACAGCTTTCTTGTTTAATTAGATTTTTAATTTGCACGTTTTTTAAAAAAAATCATTGTTAGAGCAAGGTTGTTTTCTTCAGATATTTCCATTTCTTTTACTATGCTGCATAAATATGAAATTAAATATCGTCTTTTAAAATCGTAATTTCTTTGAAACATTTTCAAACAATATAATCTGTTTGATGTAATTTTATTTCAAATATTAGCAGTGTTACATTTTTATTGTTTCCAATAATGAGTATCATTTAGAATGTTTATTTTTTTTTCATTTATGTTGCAATTTCTTTTTATTTGTTACAATTTCATTTCAGATTTTTGCAGTGTTCCACTAAACGTGTCTTTTTCTGTTTTTTAGAATGAATTCATTAAGAAATTTATTTCTCTTTATGATTACTTATTTTTTATAACATTACATATTTCAACATTACATTACATACGACATTACATATTTCATCATGTTTGGGTCAGTTGAGTTAATCGGACATTCATTTTGTTTTAGCCCTTTTTAATATTGCAATATCTAATATTCATATATTTTCCTCCCTTGTTACCCATTGCTACAATATCACCAACATTCAAAATTTCCTCTTATTAGATTTTGTATACTTGATTAAATATTAAAGCTTAGAGTACCAATGTATTAGGTTGGTGCGTATGAAATGTCGGATTCTTAAGTGATTGTATAAAACTGCATATCTTTCTTCAAAAGCTGTTTATTCAATCAAAGTATGCTCCATTCGCTTCAATACACTTCTCCCAACGAGATTTTAAAGCGTAGATGCCTGTCTTAAAAAAATTTTGGTCTTTAGAATTAATAAACTCTGATATCGAGTTTTTTAGACTGTCTTCATTTTCATAGTGTTTGCCCCTTAAAAACAGCTCTAAATGCTTGAAAAAATGAAAATCGGTCGGCGAGAGATCCGGTGAATAGGGTGGATGCTGCAAAACTTCATATTCCAGTTCGTTCCAGCTTATTTCGCTCTGTCAGTGCGTGCGGTACCCACTTGTCCATCTTCTTAACCTTGCCAATCTCAGAAAGGTGTCTCAATATCGTTGTATGGTCAACTTTCATCCTGATAGCAAGTTCCCTCGTGGATACGGCTGGATCCGCTTCCACTAGAGCCTTCAGGTCATCATTCTTCACAGACGTTTTGGGTCTTCCGCGCGGCTCATTTTGCAGTGAAAAATCGCCGAAATTTTTCGAACCAACGCTGCACTTTCCGATCGTTAACCGTATTCTCCCCAAACGCTTGGTTTATGTTGCGTGCAGCTTTTGCAGCACTATTACCAAGTTTGTACTCATATAAGAAAATGACGCGAATGTCGGCAGAATTCATATCGGCAATAAACTCAAAAGAAATAACAAAAGGGAAGACCTTCGAGAAAACCTATTTTGCTGAAATGAGTCTCTGGCAATGGACAATACGACTATGAATGAGGTTATGCCAAAGACAAAAGTAGAACGAAAACAGGGAGACAAACGTCCGCATGTAAAGAGAATACGACATTTCATACGCACCAACCTAATACTTAAGTAGTATGGATGTAAATATATATAAGAAAATCTAAATTAAATTTAAGAAATTAAAAATATCTTCACAAAAATATACGCATAACAAAAAATAATGCTTATTTTTTAACATGCTTTCTCTCTTCTCCTTACTCACTCACACACAATCTTAAAAATACAAGCAAGAAAATTAGTCAGATAAAACCATATAGTTTTATTATAAAATTGTATCAAATTTTGAATTAAATCAATCAATTGACTGTCTACCAACTAGTCTTCTCATGCCTATGAATACAAGTGTTAGATGAATGAATTTAAATATTTATTTTTAACTGAATTTAACAAATATATATACTATTCCTTGCGCATAAATGATTCTAATGTATTTATTTACCCAGGGGTATGTAATTTTTACTACAATAGAACACTGCATATAATGTGATGTACATATTATTTTAAGGGAAAAACCCAAACTTTTGTTGAATTCAAAATTCCATTTATTAGCATACTAGAAGATACAAAAATAAATATATTTAAAAGTGAAAAAACAGTTAAAATTTCATTTCAATTTTTAAGCCTATTAATACACAGCACTAATAATATGAAAATAATGGCAATGATATTCAAAAATATTTGAACTTAAAATGCAGTTTTTTAGTAAACATTCAACAAAATTCATGTGGCAAAACACATTAAATGCTTTAAAGACTTTTAAATAAATAATATTTATTACAGTAATTTTCTAAAAAGGGAGCAAAAATTTATTATTAATAAAATTATATAAATAATTTTAATGGAAACAAAATTATAAAGTCCTAAAATATTAACAAGTATGTAATTAAAAAACTCATAAAATTTGATCTTTTGTTGTTTTTTTAAAACACACACACACAACTTTAAACCTAGCAAAAAGAGTTAAAATGGCATAAAAAAGGATATAAAGTAAGAAAGACCATGGACATATAGAAAACATATTTTTAGTTCAGAAAACTGATGTTTGAATCCAATAGCCAATTATTTTTGTATAGTACTCTTAGACACTGAGAAATGAATTTTAAAATAAGGCAGTACTTTTTAATTGAATCAATGCAATCTAAAGAATATTATTTACTTTAAATTCAACATTAATAAGCAAAAATACTAATTCAAATACATGGAAATACGCATTAATACTTTCACACATGAGTTAATAAAAATGGTAAATAATGAAGATAAAATTTTTTTCCTTTTATAGCTAATTTCCTTTGAAAGAAGACTACCAATTTTAAGTTCATTACAATGTATACTATGCCTGAAAGGGTAAAAAAAAAGTATTCATTACCAAAAGTGCTAGGTAAATTTGTTTCTTAAAATGTAACTAATTGAAAAAAAGAATATGAGTTATAAATATTCAACTCATTTTCAATATACATTTTCATAGAATTGTGCTATGTTTATATATCTTCTCTGGATGTATCATAAGAATAAATTTCAAATGAATTGTCCTAAAACAATAACATTAATGAATAAAATTTTTTTTCAAAACAATCCAACACTTTTTGAAAATATATCAAGAGATTTACCCACTAAATTCAACAACTTGGATATTTGAAGTATTTTAATTCCTCACAAAATGTTTTGTAAATGTTGTTCAAGTCTAGTTACCATTATATTAATAAAGAGTATATTTAAACAATACTTATTTCAATTTTAAACAATTATTCATAGACATATTCATCAAAAAAATAACCAATCAATTCATATATTATTATTCTTCATGCAAATGCATGTATTATTCTTTTAATTCTAATAAGAGTCACTGCAGATTGCATTTTCTTTTTATTTTGATTGAAAAAAATATTTTCAATGTAACAAAACTGAATAGTTTTTATGCAACTAATAAATATTGATCGAAATATTGCCAAATAAAAAACAACTGTATTTTATCCTAAGAAAAATTATAGCAATAAATTAGAAATCTCAGCGTTAAAATATTAGTAAACAATTATGATACATGGTATTTCAAAGAAGAATATAAATTAACAAAGAATACAAATTAACAATTAACCAACTCAATAATAATAATTCATTAGATAAATCTTAAACCAGTGGGAGAAAAGTTTGCATGGAAGTCAAATTATTAAAATGTTCATATTTTTAAACAATATAAAAAAAGAGAAATAATGTTTACCTTATTTTTTTAGATATAATATCTACAAATTTAGATAAAATAATGATGACTAGATGAATTATAAAAACAAAAATAATGCATTTATAAAAATTAATTTCCACAATAAGGAATAGATTTTGTACACATTTAACACACAAAAACATTCAAAATAATTGTAGGAAAAAGATTTCCAAACAATATTTGGCATCCCAGATATCAGGACTAGCAACTAATGACAATGGCCATATTTTTGTATAAACAACCCAATTTCATAATATAGACTGCAAGTAATTAATACAATATAAAAAATATTAATTGAATTTTAAAAAATAGTGCATTAAGTATATTAAAATATGGAATAAGAAAATTCCATGCTGAGTAATAAACAACAAACCCAGTTAAACAACTCCAAGTAAGATACTTAAGTATTTAAAAGTGAAATAAAATTTAGGATTGAACATCACAGGATATCCAGAGAAATGCAAATAATTCAATTCATATTTAAAACAGAAAAATGCTAAAATCATCGAAGAGGAGGGGCTTTTCCTAAATTTCCTATTCATAACCATAAGAAGCAAAATTGATATTATTCACATATATAGGCTTGTAAATTCCAATGTTAAGTCAATATGAGTAGCCATTAGTTACAGTATTGTACATAATCCATCATTTTATTTCATCATTTTTTTTTTTAATTCTTACTACAAGCCAGCAACAAAAGCTATACTAATATATTCAAAGGTGGATTTTCAAAATCCCGTAATAAATATAATGTAATATTCTAGGTTTCCCTAAAATTTCCTAATTTATAATAATTTTTCATATACATTATTTCTGGGGTACATTAATCATATTATATATATATAACATGAAATTCAAACAAATGTACCACTGATTATAAACAAAATTAATTATCATGTACAGTAATTTAGCATATTCATACTGTTAAATGAAAAAAAAATGCTTAATATATATTTAAATTGTGAATTATATAACAAATTTTATAAAAATTCTTTTAGTGATTAAAAGGTGCAAATGACAATGAGAAGTGCAATAGGGAGCTTCTTTTTTTCAAATGTGATTTTTAAGGTATATGAATTTTGTAAAGCAGAATAGTTTCAATAATTATTTCTTTAACAAACTTTGATACCCTTCCCACAAATGTGAATAATAGTTTATCATAATCTCAAACTCTGCCATAATCCTACAAGAGTTCTTAATTAAGCTTTTGTTTTTTTTATAAAAAAAACTAGCTTTAGAAATATGCATCAACAAATTTGAATTAATGTGTTGGCATTGAGCAACTTTGCTTTTGAATCTTTTATAAATAAGTATTATTTTGCAAATTCAAAGTTAAAATAACAGTATTGCAATTTAAATCTATTTTGCTGAAAAGATTATAAAAGGAAAGTGAAATAAGTAAGAATGAAACAGTTTTTAATACAGCAGTAAAAAAAGTACAGATAAATTTTAAGTTATAGAAGAAAAGAGAATTTTAAATATATAATATCCAATATTTCCTTTATAATAATATTAATAAATTTTTTTCATCAATCCATTTCCATCCTTTCTTTTCTTTTTAGCAACAGCAAACTTAGTACATTAAATTTTTTTGATTATTGATTATCAGTATTCTTTGATACATATTTTTTAAGCACCATCACGAAATAATCGAAGAATAATACTAATGACCAATGTTTTGATTATATATATATATATATAAACTAAATAGATTTAAGACAATAAAAACAGTAATTTAACATGAATACAATTATTTTGAATAGGATAATTTTTTAAAAAGGTGAAAAAGAAAGACGGCAATAAAAAAAGCACCTGTTTCACATATAACTTTATAGTTACCTATTGTAATAACTCAGGTGATGAATCATTGGCTGATATTTGTGGCAAATGACATTTACACATCAAAATGTAAAAAAAAAAAAAAAATGATAATGTTTCATTTGTTTAATAAAAATAAAATATGAAACATTAAAATGTCATGAAGTTATGCTCATTTTTTTAAATAAATATTTAATTTATAAGCATTTTATCAGCACCAAAGCAATTCAACAATTTACAAATATGTTTTACTTTATTTTCATAGACATTTTCATGATTTTAAAATATTCTATTAGCTACAGCTACAAGGAGATCATATTTAAATAAAAATATCAAGCCATCAATTATTGAGCATTTAAATATTAAAAAAAAAAACAAAAAACTATTATGAATGCATAAAATTATTTTGTGCAACAAAAAAATGTTAAAAAAAATGATGATTTTGATAAATCAAGAGTTTGGCCAACAAATACTACTAATAATAAATGCAATACAGTGCAATCATATATGCTTAATTTGGAATGTATTTCCTAGCTCAACATTTGATTGTTTGATTGAAGTATTTTTTGTAAAAATGCTTAAAATATGGACCCAATGTATAAACATATTAGCTTTAGTAATCCCTAGGAGTCTGTCACATTTTTGGAAGCTTCCTTGAGCACTGTGAAAATACGATCCATGTCTTCAGTAGTCATTGCAGCAGTTACCACAAGACGTATGCTTGGGGGTGGAAGCTTGTGCTCTTCACTATTTAAGTACTGAGCAACTGCAAGGGCCACGCCTTCTTTCATGGCCTAAAAAGTTTAAAATAATATAAAAAACAATAGATGCTATTAATGTGAGGATTTTGAAACAAAATAATTTTTATAACATAAACCAAATATTTTATTATTGTTCAAATATATTTTATTATTGCAATAAATACTGCTTTAAAAAAATTATTTGTTGAATGATGTTGCATGCTGGGTTTCAAACTATTTGCTTGATACATTTTGATGTTTATTGGAGTTTTTTTTTTCTAACAAATACACTGATGGAAAAAAAAAACCCACACCAAGAAAAAATTATTATACAGTAATGAAATTTTAGGAATACATTTGTCTAGGTAACATATTTAATTAATATTTAACATATTTAAAGTTTCAAGATCACAGGTAGAGCCATTTAAAATGTGAAATGTTGACACATTAGTAACCGGTGTAACCGCCAGAATTTTGAATGCAAGCATGCAAACGTGCATGCATTGTGTCATACAGGTGTCGGATATCAGTTTGTGGGATGGAGTTCCATGCCTGTTGCACTTGGGCGGTCAATGCAGGGACGGTTAATGCTGGTTGTGGATGACGCTGGAGTTGTCGTCCAATGATGTATCATACGTGCTTGATTGGAGAAAAAACTGGTGATCTAGCAGGCCAAGGCAACATGTCGACACTCTGTAGAGCATGTTGGGTTACAACAGCGGTATGAGCCAGTGGAATGCACTGTACAGGGCATCTGGCTCGGAGCTGTCCTTGAAATAACCGATTTGTAACAGTTTGTAGAGTCACTAAGGTGCCAATTGCAGCTCGAATTTCAGCTTCAGAGGCAGTACGATTAGCCACAGCCATACGCAGAATATGACGGTCTTCACTCTCAGTAGTACCACGTGGCCGCCCGGAACCTGGTCTTCTTGAGGCAGTACCTTCCCTTGACCACTTCCGCCAATACTCATGCACAGTGGATACATTCCAGCCAAGTCTTTCAGCAATATCGCGGAAAGAAAACCCACTTTCTCGTAGCCCTACAACACGACCTCGTTCAAACTCAGTGAGCTGTTGATAATGGCTTCTTCGTCTTCTCAGAGGCATCCTTCACTAACACTAACCCACTACGTCAAATCTCAACTGTAAATAACGATCACGAACAATTACAGCGCTTATTTAAAGCAAACCTCATTTGCATGTTCATAGTGTTGCTACTAGCGCCACACTTAAGCGCGTAGCTCGAAATATGAATCGATGTCATCTTTCAGATGTATAAACACGCCTACCAAATTTCGTTAATCTAGCACAGCTCCTTCCTAGTGTTGGGATTTTTTTTCCATCAGTGTATTTATTATTTGATATTGTTTGCAATAAGTTAACAATTTTTCTAAATTTTACCAAGAACAGTTTGAGAAATTTTCATATCTGCAGTATCATTGCATTAACTCATTTTATATACACTTTTATGTTTGTTAAAAGGACAATTTTGCCATTAAAACTGAAATCAATTTTTGAAAAAAATTCATTTTGCTACTGTTTGCTCAATATATTGCAAACCAAGGGCAATATGGTCCATCATTTAACCAATTTAGAAACTTGAACCCGAATAAAAGAATGCTGATCACATTTCACGTGAAAAACAAATACCTAGATGTTTCTTTACAAAAATAACAAGTAATTACACAAGCTTCAATTATTAATGCTAGTTTTAAAAAGTTGGTTAATTATCTTCAAAAGTGATAACATTAAGCAAAGTAATGATAAAATTCATTGAAAATTGCATTTTAATATCTTAACTAGGGACAGAAAATTTAGATTACATTACAAATCATAATATTAAACTCAATCATATTAAGTACTGTTCATATTTCCAAAATTCTGATAGTAAAATTTCAAAGTGATTTAAACTTGAAGATATTTTTCAAATGACCCAGCAATTCGATCTATTATGTACTATTATGAGAGCAAAAAGCAGAGACAAGTAACTATACAAAATAAAATATAATTACAAATTTCAGTTTCTCAAATCATACATTTACACTCAGGTCTTGGACGAGCAACTTATATGTTTGGAAGAAATGCTGCTACAGGTATGTTCCAACACCATAAATTTTCTTCAGTCAAAAGTCTTAATTTCATTAACAAAAGTAAATGTTTAGTTAAACACATAGTTAAGAACAGTAGAAAATCTATTCATTTTTATTCAACAAATGGGAAGTTTGACAGATGGGGAATATAAAAATTGAGGAAATAAATTATTACTTAATAGATAAAAATTTGATTCATTATATTAAAAATGATAAAAACAAACAACTTTCCGATTTTGAATTTACAATCATCAGGAACTTTTTAATCTTATAATCAAATTTTAATTATATAAGTTTAAATACTTATATTATTCAGAGAATATGATGAACATGAATTTTTTGTTATATAATATAATGTAGATACCTTTTCTTCTGTAATTTCTTTGATAAACATTAATCTTGAAATGTTTCTGAAGTTCCTACTTTAAATTTAAATGTTTAATCAAGCCAGATTAATTCAATTACCATACCATTTTCAAAACACATAAAGGTTATTCAGGAATGGGTCTCACATTTTTTGAACTGAGATCAGATAACATCTGAGCCAGCACTATCAATTCCAATTATTGTATTACACAATAACACTAAAAGGACAAAATGCTTCATATTCAGTAACTTAGAATTAAATGGTAAAAGCAGTAATCAGTCCTAAAAAATTAATGTTTAATATCTTTTATAAAGATTAAAGCATAATTTAAAAAGAGAAATATTAAAAATATAAGAAAGGTGATTTTAAAGATGCTTACATATGCAACTATTCCATTTAATCGATTTAAAGCCTGTGCTCTTGGCATTGGTTCAGCGACATACAGATGCTTAATAGGAGATAAACTATCTGAAAGTGTTATGAGATCAGACATCCTGAAAATGAAAAAATAAGATAATTTAAATCTCATATCAAAAAATATTTTCTCCCAAACATTTTTAAATGAAAAGTATTAATAGAAATTACTTGACTAGGAGCTCATGCATGTAGACACAATTTTCTTTTAAAGTTCCAACAAGGCCTGAAAATAAAATTTTTAATTAAGAAATAATATATTCATGTAATATGCATACGATTATAATAAAGTAAAGAATGGCTTATTATTAGTTTGAAAAGGAGGCACTAATGTTTTTAAGGTGATGTGAAATAATAGGAAGGGAGAATATATCTTTTTAAAAAATAAAAACACAAACTGTATATATACATTGTAATCAATGCACATTTCAATAGTAGAATAGATGAACATTTTTCATATAAATCTGGCCATTTATTTTTTTTTTCAAATTTAAAAATAAATATTTTATTTTAAATTGAAATAAAATGGTAATAGACAAAAATAGATAGATTTGAAAATTTTACTTTTAAAGACTGAAATAAATATTGATGAAATTTCTTTTAAATGATGAAATTTCTTTTAAAAACTATTGCTCTTTTCTTTGATATAAATTAATGTAATAATGTATGGATATAAAATTAGAAAAATACATATGACAATGAAGTGGAGAATTTAAAAATTATATAATATCATGAGTTATATGTTTATCAAAATTTGAAGTTCAAAATTTTTTATAGGGAAGCCTTTAAGATCAAATTACATAAATTTTTTAACAATTATTAAATTTGGGAACTGAAGAGTCACCTAAGATACCTATTTTATATCATATGATAATTTTAACAAAATGCAAAATTAATAATTAATTTAAGTATTTATCTTTAGGGTTAAAAAATCATATGAATAGAAGATTGAAACTTAATACTATGAAAAATAAAAATAATGACCCTGAAATACATATACAAACAGAAAAAGTTCCTTCAGTATTTCTTAATTAAAATTTATAGTGTAAATATGAATAATCTACAAGAATTATAATCTTGAAAAATATTAATTCAAAAAAATTGACAGCTTAATTAATAATTTAAATATTTATCGTAAGAATTTGTTCATTATAAATGAGAAAAACAAAAATAATTTGCAAAACAAACCTTAGAACAATGTGAAATACTAATATTGACATGTTGAAAATAAAGAAAAATTTATGATTTATTGAATTGTCAGCAAATTGTATCATAAATATACTTTTACAAATCTAAAAATTTCAGTTAAGTTTCATGAAATCAAACAACTTAAAAACACACACAAACAACATTTTAAAACAAATACATTGCTTTTTAATACTTTAGAAACATTTAATACATTTACAAGTCATTCATTAATATTTTATTTTAGCTCGCATAGATTCTTAGTTAAAAATTATACATTCTGTAATTTCCAGTGTCATTTAATGAGTTGACTGATAAGTTGCATTTGTTTAACCACTTATTTATCAATACAAAGTGTACATCTGATGCCTTTCCTGCAGTTAAGAGTTGCTTTAGTGCCAACTGAGCTTAATTAAATTTGGAGTGAATGTAATTAGTCTGTAATGACTGTTTTGTGCTAGGTTTTATAAGTTAATCAGTCAAAATTTCATTTTTGATTGCCTATATGCAAATACACACAGAACTAAAAAAAAATGTTGGTTTTTATGTATTTTTGAAAATAATAAACATCAAATATGATGTCACAAATAACTCATAAATAAGGACTAAATAATATTTAAGCATATTTAGAATACATTGAATATAAAAGGAAAGTTTCAAATATGGACAAGACACTTTTCATGAAATGGCAGGGTTAATAAGAAGAAAAATGTGAATCTGCAAAGAAAATTTTTTTAAAACTGAAAACATTTTGAAGAAAAAAAAAAAAAGTTTTACTATATTAGATTAATTTTAATACTGCTCCAATTATTAAAAAAGATTAAATGCATCTAAATTATTTGACCATTTGTTACATAATTTTTGAAAATTATTTTTCTTCTTTTTAATACTGAAACACAATTTGTCTTTAAAGATAGAGTCTGCACACAACACAGGAATATTAAATGAAAAGCATTTTCCCTCTTTCTTATAATCTGGATATTTTAATTCTAACAACAGCAAACCTTGTTTAGGATAGATAATTGAGTTTTATTTGCATTTAGTGCATGTAAGAATAATATTTTTCTTACTTGGATTGGATTCCAAAATTTCTAAAGCAGCTATGGCAACTCCAGCTTGAAATGGAGGAAGGGAAGCAGAGAAACAGTAACCAAGCCCAGACAGTCGCTTAAGATGAAAATGAAAAAATAAATTAACCTTATACTTTTATACAGAAATAACATTAATCACTTGTAATATGAAAAAAAAAAAATTATAAAAGGTGCAAAATGTTAATTTTTCAGAATAAAATTATCAACAAAATATCTAGTATTATATAAGACATGCTTTTAGATACTCACTTGGTGATCAACAATAAAAGATGTACCAACACAAAAACCTCCATATCCTGGAATAGCAGCCTCCAGTGTAGAAGTGATAAGATCAACTTCTTCCATCTACAAATTAAAATTGATAAAAAGTAAGAAACAGAGTATAAAAATAAAGAATATTATTAATTAATTTATGATAAAACTTAATAATTAATATTAACAATTATTCAATCATAAAAAAAAAAATTTCAGATCCTTACAGGAATATTAAAATGCTCAGTGATTCCACGACCTGTTTCTCCTAGAACACCAAACGAACAGGCTTCATCAATAAACAAACGCACTTTATACTTGTTTTTAAGCTCAACCTACAAAAATAGTTTCAAAAAATCAATATTTATATATATGTTAATTAAAATAATGTTAGAAACAAAAAAGGAAATATATTTTCTTAACTTAAAATCAGTAAGCCTTGCTTTAAAGTTAGATCCAAGACAATTTTTTTTTCTATATATTTTCAAAGCAATATTATTTCAAATCAGAGTGATTTATTTTTGTTGTATGCAATTAAAATGGATTTACTCATTTTTCAGCTAATATTTGTAAAGATTGTGCCAAATGAATACTTTAATTTGGTAACAAAAACTAATAATTATCTCATTATAACTGAATACCTTGTTATTTTTTAAAATTTAAAACTATAAAGAATAATAACATGTTTCCTTGATGATATAAAGTAGAAAATATGCCCTTTTGAATTTTTTTTGAATGAAATTTTGATAGTAAAATCAAATTAGACACCACAGATTCTATATTTAATAATGTGGGTTTAAAAGAATCTTTTGATACATTGTTACAGTTGCAAATTTGAGATGTACAATTCCTGCAATCAGTTATCCTTAAACTTGCATTAACTTTTTACAGAGGACAGACAGTTTATTTTCTAAAATTTCTAATATATTGTGCATAGAAAGATATATAGTGCTAATAGTAATATAGTAATCTAACATATGGTGCACAGATAGAAAATTATTAAAATATAGCAAATGCAAGATTACTGATTCAATAATTTTGAGAAATAAATGAAGAGCATATGAAAAATAATTAAACATAATAAATTTGATAGTCAACTAACCATTCTAGGTAGTGGGCATACATCACCAAAATTCATATAAATGCCCTCCACCACAAGAAATCTTCTGGTCACTTTGGCTTTCTTAGGGTTCTGCAAATATATACACAAATATCTGTTAATTTCTAGCACAAACTGAGTATGGTTGAAAACTGTATATAAGAATTATTACATACTAGTTTATCTCGTTCCTCCTGTTGTTTTAGAAGTCTTTCCAAATCATCCACATTATTATGTTTGAAGAAGAAAATTTGACTACGAGAAGCCACTAATCCTTTTTGAATGGCAAAATTCACTCCTTCATCACTAAAATGGAAAAATTATTGATATTATTTATTTAAAATTTTCAAAAGTAAATAAAGTGTTTATAATTTACAACTTTTTTACAATTTAAATAAAATAATTAGATTTTTTAAAATGTCAGTTTATTATTAAATTTGATTATTTTATTTAAAAGGTCAGTTTTTTTTCTCTAAAACTTAGAAAATAATATATTGGTGAGTGAAATATATCAATTTGATGAGATGGTTAATCCAGGAAGAATGACAAAGGTTTCTAAGTTCAGAATATCTATAGAATAGAATTCTCAGTTCTATATATCATCTTTTCAGCAAGAATGTCACGTCTTTCTTGCATCAGTCCCTATCTAATGGCTATACATATTGCTTTGTGGCCTCCTCCCCCGAAACTTTAAATGCTCTATTTGTGCTATGCATAGAACTTCAAGCAGCTAGACTGTAGCGAAGATACTCTCTCAAGATATTTATGAAGAACAACAAGCTATGCATGGAATAAGCAAAGCCACACAGGGACTGGTACAAAATGTAGTATGAAGATATCTTTAAAAATGATAATAGTAAACAGAAGTTATTGGGAAAATATGGAATATAGTAAATTGTGACCCCCAAGGCACTCATTTCAACTGTAAATAAAAGGTCCTAATAATGAAAACGAAGGGATAGAAATGCCATTTGGGAGTGTATCTTTTACCTAGGCATGGCAAAAAAAAAAAAATACACATCAGAAAAATACACATCTGTATGCACACTATTCTCAGTGTCATGGCTTAATTTTCCAACAGGATAACAATCCAGTATACTGACACAAACACATTTAGAACTGATTCTTCTGCTATTATATGATCCTCCTTGACTGCCAAGCCAATATCTCAAGATTTTAATACATTGAAGGGGTATGGATTGAACTTTGTATATGTTAATGTGTTGGTTATGGAAATTGAAGAGAGTAGCTGATAAATTATTTAATATGTCAGTAAATCTTCCTGATTTTGTTGTTTAATAAGCTGATCAATTTTCTGAAAATGATTTTTTTTTTCAGATCAAGCTTGCTTTTTAATAGATCTATTAAAAACTGCTCAAGTGAAGAATCATTATTTATCATAACTAAAAATTAAACTACAGTTCAAGATTTAGGAGAATTTTTGTTAAAACATTTATTTTTGCATGAAAAAAAAATGGGAGACATATTAATTAAAACTATTTGTAAAAATTTTAAAAGAACACAAAGTTATAAAAAATGCTGGCTTAGGACTGAACTCATATTGTGTGAATACTGAAACAATGTCTCACTAACTGCACTACCTAGAAATTAAGAGTCAGACACATTATTAGTATATAAGCTAGAGTGAAAGTTTGAAAACCATTTTCTTGAAAATGCCTGGTTATTGTATATCAATATTCTAATGATTGAGCATCCTAAAAGTGTACTATCATTATTCTAATTATCATCTTGAGCTCAATTTTCTAATCCATGCTGTAATTGTAGTAGAAAAGAGAGACATTTAACTGGATAGATATTTATAATAATATGAATCACAAGCATGGTATATAGTAATAAATTAATTTAAATTTATTTATAATTTCTGTCTTCTGTTTTTGTCTCAATGTCTCAAAAAATCCGTCAGATTTAGTTTGCATTGATAACTCCTTCAAAAAATTCTGAATCAGTAAAGTAGATGCAAAGTTACTACCAAGAGAAATATCCCATCAAACAATAGACTTTCCCCAATAAAAAGCACATGTGTCAATTCTTCCTATCATGGTCATGAATGTATATCGCAAGCTATTTAAAATCAATAGAATATTTTTCATTTATAACTACATCTATTTAATGTATTAAAACAGTCATTTTGTACAAATTAAGAGCAATATTTTCAAATGGAATTAAAAGTACAGATACCTAACAACTACTTTTTTCAAAAACTTAGACATGGCATAATACATACAATAAAAATGAAAGAACATTTATATTTGCTAACATGTGAGTTATAATAAAATTGTTTAAAAAAAATACCAGAAAATAACATCGCCATGCTTGGCATAAGCAGGAATAGCACTAGAGATGGTAGAGAAGCCATATGAATATAACACAGCTTCTTGCTGTTTCATAAACTTGGCAAGTTTTGCCTCCAGTTCCAGATGAATATCTAAACACATTTTGAAAATAAGCAAAATCAATTTCAACTAATTTTTTAAATTTGTAACAATTTCATTCAGCATCAAATTAAAGATAACAAAAAGGACGTTTTACTATTACACTATGAATTAAATTAATAGCACATTTCCCTTTTAAAGTACCTATTTATTCATTTTTAATTTATTAAGAATGGATATTATGTACAAATTTAGAGCAATATCTTCAAATGGAATTAAATCGCAAATTTAAATATTCAAATGGATTTTGCATCTCTTTTTAACAAAACACTTAGAGAAAAGAAAAGAAAAAAATATTTTTTTCTCATGTGTTTTATCCTATTTCTGAAAACTAATATAAAATTCTCCACATATAATATTTAAAAATAAAACAGTTTACTCTTAATTATTAATGCACATGAAGCATTTTTTATCAACATTTTTAGTTCCACTACAATCCCTTACAAAAGGTATTATTCTTAACACAAACTTTTTATTTTTTAGAAAACATCAAAATTGTGACATAATAAAGTTAATGATTAATTATGTTTAAATCAAGTATTACTTTTCCATGAATTGAACAAAAAAATGCAACTATAGCTAACTGTATTAACACTGAAAAATTTAAAGAGGAAAAAATTAGAATATTACCAACAGTTCCATAAAAGCCTCTAGGTCCACAAGAGCCTACTCCATATTTTCTCAAGCACTGTAAAGCTGCTTCCTGAATAGTTAAATAAACATGAATGATTTATAAGAAAGATTTAAAATGCAAGAAAAATATTTATTAATAACAATAAAAAAATTAGATTTTGGAAATGAAATTTATAATAATGTTTCAATTTATAGATTAAAAATTAATATCTCCAAGAAATACACAAAATAGAATTTTATGCCAGTAAAATAAAAATTTCAAATGCAGTTTTAAAGAACATAAAAATATTATTTATATTCAATACTGACTATCATACTCATTTAAAATAGGCACATTTAGAGTATATAATACAATTTATGACTATTGCAGCAACCTTCTTATTCACAACCAAATTTCTTATTTTTAATACATTCTCAAAATACTAATAGCATAAAGCTCATTCTATGCAATATGCACAGCAAAAAAAAAAAAAAAAAAAAACAGTATTATCAAAGTTAATATGCAATCAACATGAGCTTACAAACCTCCTCCTTCATCTCTGAAAAAATTTATAAAATGAAAATGCTCTTTCCTTTTTCTCTTATTTTAAATCATATGCATATATATACTTTTCTACTATCAGACAATTTTTTCGCATATTGCATCCATAAACTCTAGGAGAAATTGATTGCTTTCAATTTCAACAACAATGCAGCTTGTTGAAAGCCATTAGCTTAAAGCTCAATTATGCTTGCAAATAAATTGTGCTAAAAATATACATAGTGGTTAAAGAAAGTGAAAGTTTAGATATGAAAGTCACCTTATTTCATCTTAGGAAGGAAAAAAAAAAAGAAATTGTATATTGAATAATTCAAAAAATATTTATAAAATATTGACAGTTGTTACAAAGACTGAAATACAACTTTGTGCAATAATTTTGATTTCATTGATTCCTTTAGTAACAGACAGGCTTAAGACATTATATCTATAGTGTGCAAATTCATCAGATAACTAAATTATGATACATAAAATAATATATTAATAAAAAATTATCCAAGAAAATGAAAGGAAAAAGATGAGCTTTATTCCAATAATTTGCAAAGAAATGTATTTTATACATTTCCAATGTAATTACTTTTATTGTTCCATTGATTAATGATTACACAGGCAATACAAATTTGGGGTTTGTGGTATGCCATTTGATCAGACACGCTAATTAAAAAAAAAATTATATTTATGTCCCACCATCATCAATAACTTTTTCACAATTAAAAAAAGAATAAGGGATTTCTAATATGATTTTTTATATTTTATATATTTTTTGTTAAAAAAAATTAATTTCTGAGTAAAATGGGAAATTCTACAAATAATAAAGAAGAATGTGTACGTAATGGCCCCTAAATGAATACAGACTATATAGAATTTTCAAAAAGTTTTCAAATTCAAAGCAGATATATTTTGAAGAGCAGGAATGCGTACCTTGAGACTATTTCTTGCTTTTTTTTTAATTAAATAAAAGTTAAGATTTTATAGTTTTTCTTCGACTATGTCAATTTATTTATTCATTTTTTAAAACAGTGGATGTATTATTTCAATAACAAAGCTCATTATTACAGAGAGATTCAAATGATTTTTACTAATTCATGAAATATTTGACTATATGATTTTCTAACATCGTTGAAAGCTAATGATGCTTATTCTTTGAACAGTTTACATCAAAAATATGAAATGGTAATTATATTATCATCAAAAATGATATACAAATTTTAATAAATTATTTTGTACTGAGATTTTAATTGCATTACAGTACTATGAGATTTGACTGTATTAGGAAGTCTCATGCGAACAATGAACAGAAGGGTGAAAAACTATTTAAAATAAAAAAGTTTTAATATCTGTCAAAATTTCGTGATTAAAAATACTTCATTTAGGAAATCATGAACATAAGATTATAGGTAAGATATTTAATTAGAATTAATCACAATCAATATTTACAATGAACTAAGTAATCATCAAAGGAATGAGTAATAATCATAAAATGTGATATTCATTTTAAACAGAAGTTTAATAAAAGTTATAAATTAATACAAAATTTTAAGTTTTCAAAAGATAAGCTGAAATTTTTATGACCTATTAGTTAAGAGTTTACTTGTCAAAGGAATAAAATTTTTTCAGTGCAAACATTGAGAAAAAGAACCTTTCAGGTATTTTTTAAAAGAAATATCAGTTGTATGCTGTTATTGGCTAATAGATCATTTATCTTTGATCACCAATCATAATTTATATTAATAAAAACTATTTATGAACTCAGTTAAGAAAAGTTCAAAACTATCTTCTATACTTATAATAAAGCTCAATGTGTGTGCGTGTGTGTGTGTTGGCGCTCTACAGGCCAGACCGTTAGACCTACAGCTACCAAATTTGGTACATGTATACCTTGGAGGTCGGGAATGTGCACCTCGGGGCCCTTTTTTCGAATTTTTAATTAGAATTTGAATTAATTAAAATTTAAGCGAAATTTCGACGTTTTTCCGTTATAACTTCCGAAAATATTATTGCACAAACATGATTTTTACATCAATTTAAAGATAAAAAAATTAGCTTTCTAACGGTATCAGTTTTTTAAATTTATAACGTAAGCATCTATTTTTAACGAAGTTTTAAAGAAATATTTTAACAATGTTTTTATCACGTGACTGGATAAAATAAAAGAATGCCGGAAGTTCAAATAAAAAAAAATTATCATCGCAAAATAAATCTTCAGAAATGCAGCTGTCAGCACGTGACAGGATAAAATAAAAGAAATATAAAATGTGACATTTTCTTTAAAAAATAAATGCAAATGATTCTATGATCGTTTGCAGTATCTGTATCATTTATTCCATAAATTATCTTTATTTACAGTAAACCTGATTGAATTTAGACAGGATATGCATTGAAATCCGGACTTAATGGCATATTTATGTAATCGTTTGCAATATCTGTATCATTAATTCAATACTTTTTTCCCTTTCTCGCTTTCTTTGAAAAAAAAAACATGTTTCATATTTTGGCAACATCATCGAAAAAAACATTTTTAATATTTTGGAAGCATAACCGATAGTTAAAACTGATTGATTTATAAAATTAAAGAATATTATTAGGAAAAGGTGTTCTTTTAGAACTTTTCGTCCATCATCTTAAAGAAAATATTGCTTTCCGGCCAATCAATTCCCGGAATTACTTCTAGGCTAATGAATATGTGATGTAATTGAAAATTTTAGAACGCATTACTCATGGCGAACCAGCTGGTCGCCAAAGGCGGCTAGTATAATATAAAAGTAATATGCTTGCTGCACTTTCTGCATCTTCTAAAAACTATGATTTTCAATTCACAGTAAAAAAAAAATTGTATAACAAATTTATGAGGATTTTAAAATTTTAATCATACTTTTAGGTTTGCAAAGTGGCTGTAAAAAATGTTCTAAAATAGGAAACAAGGAAATAGCATTTAAGGATAATTTTCCACACAGGATCTCAAAGAATGTCATTTAGCAGAGATCCAAAATCCAAATGTGGATCAAAATTAAATTTCTTATCATTGATCAAAGAATTAAATAGAATTTCCAGTAAAGACAGATATTTTTGATATTTAACATAACACATATATTGGAAGGAAAATCAAAGGTGCTTTTGTCAGTGCAGATAATGAAGGATTAAAAATTTCAGAGAAAAAGAATTAGATTCAAAGATATCATACATAAATTGTCAGGAAATTTTAAGAATCTGAAAATACCATTAACTGGAAAATATCTCTCACAAGAATAAAAATAGTATGGAAAATAGTATTAAAAAGACTTTTGAGCCAAATTGAAGTTCATTATCTTGGAAAACCAACTGAAAACAAATACTGATGGGGTTCCTATTGGTGATGTTATTCTAAAATTGATTTGATCAATAGTGATGTAAAATATAATGATAATCTTATTTATAATTTTTTAATTAAATGATTTTTTAAATAAAAACATTTGGAAACAGCTGAAATTTCATTTCTGCATATAATATAAAATACATAATGTAACAAATAAACTTTGAACTATTTTTGAGATTAGCATAGAAATATCATAAATATTTCTATATGTTTAAATAGCTCAGTCTTTATTTTTTCCCTTAAAGAATTAACAAAGATATTAAATCAATTGCGAACTAAAAACCATTTATTAATTAAAACTTATCACCTTCTATAAATGTAACTATCAACTTAGATCAATTAGTTTCCCAGGAATTTTGTTTTCTATATAATAAGTAATTCAATTCAAATTAAAATATTATTCCATTTAAACTAAAGTATTACTATATATACCACACAAACCAACATTAAAATGTCAGCAAAGAAAATATGAAAAAGATATACAGCATTCAAATATCACATAAAAGCATGAATAACTATTCAGTATAATACTTACTTCTAACTTTTCATGTTCAACTAAGCCTAGATAATTATGTGTGGCTGCATTCAAACATTGTTTTCCATCCACCATCACAATCTTACCAACTTTGCTATTACAAAAATATGAAATATATCAAACAAACAAATAAAAAAAAATTAAAATGGCAAAACATATTGAACATTAAAATTAAATAGTCAAACTATTAATTATACTTCCTATTTATATAAAATAATAGTCTGAGCATTTGAGTAATCCATTATTAATTAGCAAATAATACATTAGAAATTAGTCTTTGAAAATTAGACTGTAATTAGAAGGAAATAATCTTAAATTAAAAAAAAAAATGAAGTAAACAAAAAAAAAACAATACTTAGCAGGGAAAGGAAAATTTCAAATAAATTCATCAGAATAAAATCATAAATTCATCAGAACACTAATTTATAAAACATTTAAAACCTTCCTACTTGGAAATTTTAAAATATATATTTTAATTGATTTGATAAAATTGATTTACATAATACTGATAAAGAAGCGAATTCAGTAGAAGCACAGATTATGGATTTATTATTAGAAATTTAAAACATCTAAAAAACATTTTTTAAATGTTGCAATTCATGCTTATTTTAAGTCAAACTCTTTTAATATTTGTGATTTTAATTTTCAAAAGAATAAACTAATTTTAGAAATGTAATCTTAAAAGCATATAATAGATTCAGTAGCAAATACATACCAAAATTTATTAAATGACATATTATACTAGCATTAGATCATTCTTCCACACACAGAAATTTTGAAAAGAAATGGTAAGATTTTAAAATTTATATTTTAATTGCCAATTAACATGAAAGTGCACCAACATTTTAAAGAGCAAGAATTCAATGGGAAGTACCATCAGGATATTAATTAATGCATTGGAGTCTTGCTTAAAAAGTATAATTTTTTCCTGAATTTTATAAGTAATGGGAAAACAATTCTTTTCATAAATATGCTTGTAAAAGAAGACAATGGCTCTATTAAAAAATACTCAATCAAATTTACAATAATATAAATTATTATTTATATTGGAAGGTTTTTTACAAGAAAATGGTCTAATGATATTCGTGTTTGGCTAAGCTTCAAAATTTGGCAAAAATGGAACACAATATAATCTACAAAAGAATCAGTAGCAAGCTTTGTTACTGTTTTATCAGGGCTGTTTTTTTTAAATAAGATATATTAATTTTGCAGGATTTTAGCATTTCCTTTATTTTGTTTAAAGAGTGTTGTTCTGTTCCATCTATTATTTCTTCCTCTCCAGGTAAAATCTTCTCTGAGCTTTTAATTGTGACACAAAATGCATCTTCATAAACAGTTTGGCATTTATCCTTTCCTACTGAAAGACATAATTGATTTTTTTTGTTGACAGATATTGTTATTATTTACCTCTAGCTTTATAATCTTAGCTAAATACAAAAATATTGCTTAAGGACGCAAAAGCACTAGCTCAAAGCCTTCGGAATCCTGTTCGACAATGCTACCTGATCAACACTCCTTCCTAATAAATATAAGAATTACTTTTAAGCAACATTCAACATAGTCTCATGCAAGCCAATCCAATGTGTGGTGTGATTGTGCCTCTTTGTTGCTCCTTTAAAAAGTAATTTTTTTGCTAGTTTTGCAAAATTTGACAGTATTACTAGAGATTAAATATATATATATATTCTATAATTTAATATTAAATATACCCAGTTATAGTTCTTGGTTTTAGACATGGGTTATTTTCATCTGATGGTGGCACTAATGGTTCTGGTGTCCATTCAGCAATTAATTGCTCCTTTTCCTGAAATAACATTTTAAAATTATTCAGTAAATATTAAACCATAAAAAAATAATAAACAAGTTAACAATGCTATACACATTTTCCTATTTTATCCATAACAAAAAGGCAATAACATTAAAATGATAAAAAATCAAAAATAAATCATACTTTTTTAATTTCAGGAAAAAATATAAGAAATTCAAAATGATTTCATTCAGAAATTAGCACTATATGTGAAAAATAAAAGTTATTTTTGAAACAAATATTTACATTAATATTTAGAGTAATAAAACCATTTCATAAGCATCAGGATCATGCCAAGTAGAATTACTAAAGAATTATACTGTTAGATTTTTTTTATATTATCTCTCAATTCCTCTCTGCTTTTTCTGTGGATGTAGAAAATAAAATGAAATAAGACTTACCTGTTCAGTTAATTCTTGCCGTTGGGGTTTATAACTTTTATGTACAAGCAACCAAAATACCCATACTACTAAAACAGCTTCCAAAGCCAAATGATATGTAGGTGCCTAATAGAATTAAAAAAATTAATAAATCATGAAGCTTATTTGAAAGACTAAAATATTGTTGGGAAAAATTATATTTCATAAGCATACTTAAATTGGAGTATTATCATCAGTAGAGAAATATAGTGACATGCTCATAGTGATGTTACAAGCATCATGTTAAATCATTTGGAATGAAATTGCAATAAAACCAATTATTAAAATGTGCCAAAATTCTAATAAAACTGTTTATTTAGCATAATTCATTTTAGCCATAAGAGTTTTATCTTCTATCAATATAATAAACACATGACACAATCATAATAGTTGTGCTTTGCCAAATACTTTTCCCATCAATAGTAACTGTTACTTATTTCTGAAAATTTCAATATATTCTCATAAAGCAATGTTATATTTGAGTTATTCATGAAATAGTAATATACTTGCCAGACATTATTTTTAACACCAACATTGCAGTTCAGCTGCTTTCACTATTCACTTAATTAAACATGTGGGATAGTTAGACTTGGGGGGAAGGATTACTAAGTAGCAACCAAATATCACTGAATTCTTTGCATAACCCACACTTTGATTAGTGACAGTTCCATCTTCAAAACCAGTAAGAAATATTACAATGAACAAATTTCTTCTATATTATCTGTAGTTAAAAATAAAGTACTTACATTCAAAAATATTAAAAGAATAGTTTACACTGAAAAATTGCCTTCAAAATAAATAAATTTTATAAATAAGATTAAGTAAACAGTAATGCTTTTGAGTATTAGAAGATCTAACATTTGCTTACTATAACAAATCACATAAATATCTACAATGTAACTATATTTTATAATTATCTATGATTTGCTTTTAGTGAGATTTCATCACCATCTTGGTAATTTTGCAAACAATGTCAGGAGCTTCTTTCATAAGAATGCATTAAAGGATTTTGATTTTATTTTAATAATAATAATTTTTAAAAGTAAAAACATTTCTTTAAAACATATTTTAAGCACACACACAGTGTTAATTGCTTAAATAAACATTTAATTAATTATACATACATTAAATACATTAATTATATTTTTTACTTTTATGAAAGAATTTCTTATCTGACTTTCAACAACCGATTATCATAAGACAGAAAATTTACTCCTTTTTATATAGTTCATGGGACCCCACCCAACAAATGTCATGTTTAGCAATAGTTATTCATCTTTTCTACATTTATAAAAATAAAATCAAATCTATTTGAAATGCAGTAAAGAGAAAACAACAAAATAGAGAAAATTTAGGCAAAATAATTATATTTCTTAAATGAATGTTCCAACACCCGGCCTTTGAATGTGACGAACATGAAGTGTTGGATGAACACAGCTAACAATCCTCATTCATTAAAAATGTCAATCAAAATGTTGAATTTGTTTTAAAAAATTTGCAAATTCAAATCTAAATCGAGTTCGACAGTGTATTCACAAAATATTTTTAATTTTAGAAATATTGTACCTGTAAAAAAGCTAAGAACATTTCATACAACTCAAAAGTTGTTTCAGGTCGAGGATTTTCAACTCCTGCAGTAGACATTATTTGATTTTATGAAATTTCGTTTAACAAAAATATAATTTGCTATTTAATTTAAGTAGCTCACTGTTTGTTTAGGAAAAATTTTTTGCACTTCGGCAAGTTTAGCGTTGCCATTCCTATCTTTATTAAATGGAATTATTTAATGAAACTTTTTTTTAATGACTTGTAATTGCTACATCACAGAACATTATTTTTTTCCATTTACAGATAACTTTTGTTAATTTAAAAATAACTTAAACAGAAAAAAACAATGTTTGGTAAAATAGCAGCCTTTACAAGTATATTGAATGATCATCAAAAGCATGAATTTACATGCGAGCAGGTGTTGGTGAAACACGAAATAAATATACAAAACACGATATATTTTCAAAATTTTTTCTTTTTATTCAAATTAAGGCCTTATCACACGGCAAAATATCTTCGGCACTTTCCGTCAGCAAACGACAAGGAAAGTGACGTCACGTGTGACGTCACTTCAAAGCTTCACATGATTGGTTGAATTTCGTTTGCAGGCAATATTTCAGACAACATTTTCGAGCTTGTTCGAAAAAGTTGTCGATTATGAAAGTTGCTTCACCTGTTTTTGAGGGTAGAAACGGAAAAGTGCTGGCGAAATTTCACCGTGTGATAAGACCTTAAAGACTTTTGGCGTAGATGTTGGCGGAATTGTGCCAATACGTAGGCTGAATTCCGCCAAGGATCGAACCTGCGATGTTCGGATTTGAAAGCCAGTAACTTATCCACTATACAAAAATGGCCACCGATGTTTAGTGGTAGTTACTGGCTTATTAAGATGTCACCACAATACTCCCCTACCAGTGAGTTCCCTAGAGAGACGAACGATTTTATTGAGCCAAGCGTTATGGTTTGTGCACGAGCGTTGCTGCTGCGTCAAGTGAGTCTGACGATTTTGCGTTTGTGCGTCAAGTGAGTCTGACGGCTTTGTGTTGCTGTGTCACGTGAGTCTGACGGCTTTTGTGTTGCTGATGGAGAGATGGCGCCAAGAGAGCTGTTGAAAATTAATCACGTCCGAGGTCAACAATTTGGCGTATGTGTTGGCGGAATTATGCCAATACGTAGGTTGAATTCCGCCAAGGATCGAACCTGCGCTGCTCGGGTTTGAAAGCCAGTAACTTATCCACTATACAAGAATGGCCACCAATGTTTAGCGGTAGTTACTGGCTTATTAAGATGTCACCACAGACTTTATCA
The DNA here is from genome assembly GCA_026543055.1 of Argiope trifasciata. Classification (NCBI taxonomy): domain Eukaryota; kingdom Metazoa; phylum Arthropoda; class Arachnida; order Araneae; family Araneidae; genus Argiope; species Argiope trifasciata. The sequence goes on from JAPMOQ010060656.1 coordinate 168,548, forward strand.
CACGGTGAAATTTCGTCAGCACTTTTTCGTGAACTGTGCATGAGTTTGGTATTTTACTCATACACAAAATTTAAAAGTACATTAAATTTAACAGATGTGAAAAAAATTAGAGATTTAAAGAATGCAAATTTTGTGTTTTGAATTTATTAAATCAAAGTGCTTGAACTGAAAGTGCAAATGGGAAAATAGCAGAGAGAATTGAATTACAATAACAACAAAAAAGTATTTTATTTGCTGTCCAACTGGATCACCAAAATGATGTCAGAATAAAACGCAGCTTTTTTAAACCAACCATTTAAACTATCGGTTCTGTCAAGTGAATAGAAGGAATTGACACCTTTTAGAAATCGGCCGTTTTTATGTCAACCTAAATGAGTACAATCACAGCGCAGCTTACAAATCAGGCTTATAACATCAGGCTGATGTTCACTTTGCTGTGATTGGACTCCTAAAGGTTTTATCACACGGCAAAATATCGTCTGCACTTTCCATCAGCAATTTTCCGTTTCTACCCTCAGAACCGGTTAAGCAAATTTCATAATCTGCAACTTTTATCTAGAAAACAACCTAGCTAACAACCAGCTAGAAAATGCCGTCGATAGTGACTGAAATATTGTCCGCAAACGAAATTTAACCAATCATGTGAAACTTTGAAGTAACGTCACTTTCGTTGTCGTTTGCTGACGGAAAGTGCAGACGATATTTTGCCTTGTGATTAAGGTTGACATGAGCCTGACGATTCGTTTACTTATTAGTTATGTCACAGAGAAAGAGAGATCTCCTTCTCTATGGCTTATGTTACACTTCGAGATCCATTTGCCAAGCATTGTTGTGAGTGCTATATATTATGGTTATCATATAAGAATATTCTAGTTTCTTTTTAAATTCCACAGTAAACTTTCTACTGAGTTTTAACTATGGCATATAATATACTTAGGATAATAAATGAGTATGAAGGAAAAAATTCTTTATTGTTATGTTTATTTATCGCGAAAACTTATTGCATGCATTTTATTTTCTTATTTGCTCATGATACAAAATTTGTGATAGCAAATATGTACCAAGAAATTGTACAGGAGCACCTTTATCGCGGCTGGTCGCTAAGGGTTATAACCAAATGGTAAACAAAGGGAGCAGTAGCTTACCGACTTCGGTTATCCATTCGCTTTTTCCCTGTGAGTGTAGTGTACTGAGTGTTATGATCCGTTGATCTGTCAGGTGTGAAGAGGTTCTTTCACATCCGCTTTGGCAAATAGATCCTAATTTTTTTTAACCTTCGCTGTGCTTTCGGTTTGACATTACGTTCCATTTAGTAGTGATATTATTATAAAAATATATAAATGAAAATAAATAATAAAAGTTTAGTTATAAACTAATTAGTAAATTAATTACTCATACAATTAAACGTTTTTTTTAAAAAACAAATTATTTTCTATAGTAATTATTTACTTCAAATATGTAATTTTTTAATGATACCAATAATTTTTTTTACTATATTTTAAATTTTTAGGGACGTTAGTTTAGTTTGCATTCTATTTCTTAAATTGTATTAAATAATTATTCCTCGTATTATTTTCAAACTTTTTTTAGCAATTAAAATTTTTACTTTCTTTTTAATTCAAGTTTCAGTATAAAAATGTCATCAATGTTGACAAAAGAACTAAAATTTTTCATAAGTAAAAAAAAAAAAAAAAAATTAAAAATTATTATATGAATAAAGTTCTTTAAAAAAGACAAAGAGAAAATGCAAAACTGCAGAAAAATGCTTATCCCTGATCCAGTTATGTCTATATAATATTTAAACTTCCTTTGTTCATTATAATAATATTTTTGTGTCTTTTTTTTTTTTTCTTTTTTTTCAGAATTTATGCTGTAATACTCAGATAAAAGGCGCGCAAAATTTGTATAGAATCAGGAGTAATAAGTTAATTTTTTATAATTTGATTATTTATTTTCATAAAAAAAAATCCTGGATAAATAGTTTTTATAAAAAATCATTTATCAATACCATTAACATTTTCAGCATATTTCTAAAGTTTTGGTACCAATAAAAAGAAATATTAAATATTGCATTTTTACAGGATTGTCTACAAATAATAGTTTGATTAAATCTGTTGATACGATTTTTTTGGGACCAGAAATTGAAGCCAACAGCATTTATAATTTTTATTTACTCAAAATAGATTAAATTAAGCTTTCTTTTTTTTAAAAAATTTTGTTAATTGGAAAATATTGTGAGATACTGTTATGCAAATATTATTAACAAGCACAAACTTTTTTTTAATCCATGGATTTGAGCAATTTCCGTTTTATGGTATTGCAAAAGCTCAGTGAATCTCCCATAACAAGTTTCGTATAACTTTAAAAAGTATGGGTATCTTCAAGGTTTTTTTCTTGAATTATCTTCTTTACTGTCTTTTCATCAATAAATGAAAACGTTCTCTTACAAAAAAATTTAATAGATTAGGCCCGCTTCGAAACGATGCAGTTCTTTTGTAAGTAACTTCGTGCAAGAGTGAGATACAAAAGAAAGTTGGAATAAAGAGGAGACATAACTTAACATAACAGACATACACTTAATATATAACTAATTTTTCCTGCGGCTGAATCATAAAAGAAAAGTGGATTAAAAATATAAATAAATATATATACATGAGTGTTAAAAGACCAAAATGAAAGACTTGACAAGCATGGAAGTCACCTAAAATGACATATGGGGCAGTTAAATATTTCAAAGCCTCTTTTTAAAATTTTGAAAAATGAATTTTTTTGTGAGCAAGACCAAACGTTAATGATTTCGACGAATACAAATATACAGAAGAAAGCCCTTTCATAAAAATAAAAATGGGTCAAGCATTTGATATTTTGAACATCGATTAATAAGTTTTAAAAATGCGGATAGAAGTGCGAATTTTACACGAATAAATGTTAAAAGTAACAATTAATTTTGTATTGTTATTTTTTAAATAGATTATCGATATTCCTGCAGCTTTATCCACACCCTCTTTCTTTACATTTGATAAAAAATATAGTTGAGTTTATCCAAGTCATTTATTGTTATCAACCAATTAATTTATAAAAATTTTAAGTCCCGACGTGATCCAGAGTGCGTAAGGAGAAAATCCTTAAACAATTAAGTACTTCTTAAGCACATTACCCCAAAAAAATTAAGCACCTTTTCACATTCACGCATACGTGAGTATGCTTATTTTCTAAACATGAGATTTTACTGAAATTTGTTTAATTAATAAAATTTTTGAAATTAATTTAAAATGTGGATTTTTGAAATTTAACGTTATTTCAGCAAAATTGCAGAAGTATCTATTATAAAACATATTTGTGATCATAGTTTTATCATTAAAGAAAACTTAAAACACAGTTTAATCAATCAATTTTTTCAGTCTATTATAAGATTAACTATAAAAACCTGGCTTCTTTTTCAATATTTTTTTAATTAACAAATTACCAGATAATTTAGATGGATGCATCATTTCTGAATTTACATTGGCGTTAATAAGAAAAACGAATAGTATGATTCAAATTTTTTTTCGTTATTTGTTATTTTTATATATTCTGCAAGGCAACGTTCTAAATGAATTTTTCAGACCAAATGTTTTAATAGGAATAATTATAAAATAATAGAAATAGTAGAAACAATTATAGAAAATAATAATAATTTTTTTTTCTTACTTCTGATGCAATGTGAAGAGCTTTTTAAGATTGTTTTACATTTTCCAAATTTAAGAAAACCCGCTTTTTAACCTGTATGCAAGAACAATTAAAATTTTATCATTTTAGCTTTAAAGAATAAGAAAAATATGAAAATTTTAGGATGAAATGAAAAGAATTTCACAATTTTTATTTTCATAAATAATGTAAACAAATTTACGAAGATAAAAACAGTTCTACAATTATAAGTGAAAAAAAAAAAGAGAGAAAGAAAAAATGTCAGTAAATGCTGTATTTTAATTTTAAAATAGTAATAATTTTTGAAGCTAGTGTAAGACTAAGTGCTGCACTGTCTTAACATTTCCAAACACTTATCAAGTGAAGAACCTTATTCAACGAATTGCTTTAAAGTTTTAAAATTTTGAATTGAATTTGAAAAGCAAAAAACGCTTCTTTTTAAAAAAATCATAAAGGCCTTATCACACGGCAAAATATCTTCGGCACTTTCCATCAGCAAACGACAAGGAAAGTGACGTCACTTGTGTGACTTTATTTCAAAGTTTCACATGATTGGTTAAATTTCGTTTGCGGACAATATTTCCGACAACATTTTCGAGCTGGTTCGAAAAAGTTCTCGACTATGAAACTTGCTTGATCGGTTTTTGAGGGTAGAAACGGAAAAGTGCTGGCGAAATTTCACCTTGTGATAAGGCCTTTACATCAACACGTTTGACGTGACTCATTCGTTTAACTCATTTATGCCTAAGGTAAAAAATAAAAAAAAAATTGGAATTTTCGCTTGAAATTTCTATATGTTAGATAAAAAAAATATAATAAAAAGAACTTTTATGTGAGGGGTGTTCCAAAAATGGAACAGTAGGCATAAATGGGTTAGTGAAGAAATGACATAAAATGATTCGTTCTTTTTAACTGATAAAAATAAAATAAAAATATTTGCTTTTAGAGCAAGAATTAGAAATGCTTCCTAGGTCACTAAGGGAGAAAAAAGTGCTTCAGAACTAAAAAATCTTCGAAACTTTTTTACAACTTCAGATTAATATATGTTTATAGTTGAGTCCATCTAATCGAATGATAAAAATTTGAACCAAGAATTACTTGATGTTTCGTATCACGCAATGGTATAATGAAGGTAATTGGTGCCAAAGACAAAATGTTACTTCCTACATTTTTTTTTTTCAGTTTAAAATATTTCTGGTTGAACTCACTATATTCTTGCTAAAAATACATTTCGGTTTTGATGTTTAAGTAAACTCTTTGTTTCATCATTATTTGTAATTACTTATGAAAAAGATTGATTTAATACTTTATAATTAATCAGTAAAGTATTAAAAATCATAAACTATTAAAATTATCGTCTAAATTCCTCAATCGGGGATTCTAACTTGCTTTTTTGGAAGATAATTTTCTTTTTCAGAAAATGTTCTGAATATTTAATTTACACATTATCATTTCCGCGTCATCTAAAAATGTATTGAATTTTGGACTTCAGTTTTAATTTCATTAGCTAAAATTAAATCTATCAAGAACAATTGCTTTTGATCGAAATACTTTATTGTTATTGATAAATTTGGACAATATTGCAAACCATACTATTAAACGTAGTATAAATGTCACTTCTAGCATTTAATCTTACAGACTTTTAGTTTTGGGAGAGGTATTTGCATCAATAAATTCGTTTAGGACATTACAAATTTGTTCAAATTGTGTAAACACACTGTTTTGCCGAATCTTCTTTGGCTTCCTAACGGGTATTACATAATGGTCTAAGAGTACTGTTTTTGTAGTTGCAGAAAATAAATAATTTGCTGCAATATATATATATATATATATATATGAAATTACAGTATTGCGTTACCAGCGTTACCAGAAATGGGATCACAAGTTAATAAATTAAAAGAATGTAATTGAGTAGGCATATAAATTGCATTAAGGCCAAAGTAATTATTCTATTTTGCACACCTAATATTTTTCTTTCTTGTTATTTTACCTTATCGTACGCTTGTCTTCTGCTTAATATTATCGAAATCTTCATAATATCTAAATCTATCTCGCTTAATCAGTTCAATACAGTTTTTACTAGTCCTTCTCAGGTCACCTCAGCTGTTTCGATAAATTATGTAAATAATTAGTTTATAATTAATCTTTTTCTTCAAAATTTGTATGCTTGATAATGACTGAATTTTTTTCCTTATGGGAAATATCAGAAGTACATTTAGATAAAATACTACGAGAATGCTTTTATACCCTCTTTAATTTTATTATCTCATTTCTTAAGGCAGAAATAATTTTTTACCTTCGTGTTAAATGATGCGCAATTCTATTTTTTTAAATTTACAAATTTTTTTATTTGATCTATTGGCACAAAATCGTATCTACTTAATAACTCGATTAAATTAAAAAAATGTTCATTGTTAGATGTTCTGTTTTTTCTTGAGTTTCTCGAAGTGGAATATTATTACATGCTAAAATTAGAATCAATCACATTCTTTAAAATAGTTGATTTCCCATTTCCTAATTTATAGTAAGTTGATTCGTTTTACCAATAGTCGAGCATAAATTAGTCGTTGTAGTTATTCTTCCCAAACAATAACCGAATTAAAGTGGTTATAGAATGCTCATGATCGTGAATTACATCTGGCAGCTATCTCCAGTTATTATAATCAATTATAAATCGCGTAGATTGTTCATTTCCACATCTTTTCGAAAATAGTATACTATATTAAAAAAAAAAACACTGCCTTGCATTTTTAATTGCCCCATATTAACCAGCTGCGAAGCTTGGGTTTTACCAATTGTTATATTTTTTAAAAAAATAATACGCAGTAGGAAATTATCTATCTTCAAGATTCTTCTCAAAACAAACTTTGTGTTATACAGATTTGCAAGATAAACTTATAACTTCATCTTAAAATTTAAATTCATTCTGTAATACCGTTATGTATTGAAAGATAATTCCTAATTCATTTATAGCTTTTTTATTTTTACAGATATTATGCCTTTTATCAACCCATTTTATATACAAAGTCATTTTTGTTATTGTTCCTAGACCAATAAATCTTGTATTTTACTATGTACATATAATTTAAAGCAACAATCATTGAGTTCTTTAGGGATTTTCATTCTTCATGATTTCGTGGAAATAATTCAATTTTAATATCAAGATTATTTATCCAAACCCTGGTAAATGTGCTATAGCCTGCATATTTATCAGTTTCTGGATGAATGCGAATAGGAACGAGAGAGAGAGAGAGTGAATGAGAATGTATTCTGAACTTATAAAGTTTAAGAAAAGAATTTGCAAATTTGCGTTTTGATTCCGGAAGAATTAACACTCTATTTTTTTTTTTTTCATTAACACTTTTATCGATGAATGAATACTTTTATCTTTAAAGAAAAAGTAAGAAGCGAAAATTCAATGAATCGTACCATAGGGGGGAATTGAACAATTAAATTTACCTTCGGTTTAGCACTATGATACACATCTGAGTAGATTTTGAGGTCCCTATTCACTTCGAGACCCGAGGCGACTGCCTCCACTGCCTGTGATGAAATCCGGGCTACAGAAAATTTAAAAGATTAATTTTAGATAATATTTTAGAATTCAAATGATAAAATCATGAATTTTGTATGATGTATTTTCCATACACATTTATCTTTAGAATGTAGTTTTATATTTTTCACAGTGGACAATGAATTATTTAAAACTTATTGCATTTTAAGTAATGAGTTTGCAGTTGAGTTGACACTCATTTTTCATATAAACTGCAGATATTAAAAGTAGCACTTGCTATTATGACCAAAGATCTAGGAAATTATAAACTTCCGTTTTATGTCAGCTAAGATAAAAGTCGAATCCATCCTTTATAGATTCCCCAAAATTAATAAATAAGTAGAGAAGTTACAGAAAAAAAAAATGTTTTTAAAGAAAGTAAGCTTTGATGTTCAGAAAGCTTTTCAACTTACTATAGACATTCAAAGAGTATGAAGAAAAGGTTTCATTTCAAAATTTCGAACAATTATCGATAAAAACTAAGTCTTCCAATTCAAGATATTTTTACTATTGTTAATAGTATAGTTTAGTTATATTAACGTCCCTTTTAAAGCAACACGAGGGCTATTTTGGGACGGACCTCGTAATTTTGAACCACGGTCAGATGACGAGGACGACACCTGAAGTGGCACCCCCCTCTCCACACCACACCACGCCAGTGGGAGGACGTTTGGCTTGACAGATTTAACGTGCAAGAGACCCCCTCACACGACGGATCTTCGATGGAATCGAGTCTCGAACCTGAAACCTTCCGGTTTTGAAGCCGAGACCTTACCACCAGGCCACCGCGGCCTCTTTTGTTAATAATGAAAATATCACAGATGTTTTTAAAAAATCATCAGTACCTGAATTAGCACTTTCAATTTTTATTAATGAAAGTTTAATCGTAGGTGTATGATGTGTTTTAATGATAAAATAACTATAATTTTTATGATAATCTCAAATTTCCCTTGCCTGTAAATAATGTCTCTTACTATAACTTCGTATATCAAAATAGTCCTGAATCCGATAAATAAATAATTTGAAATCGTTTACAATTCGTGCTTTATATGAACTAAAGCAAATTGTTTCTGAAAATAAGATATAGTAAATTTCTAATATGAACAACTCAATTAAAAAAAATAATATAAGCTACATATAGATATAATAAAATTATATTAGGTAGAATCAAAACTTTTCATTTTAAGCGTTATAAGTTTCTTAGAAATAGAATTAATTTTAGAAATTTATTTTACCTTGTCCAAATGACCTTAGTAGATTTACTATTATGCAAAGAATGCTAACAATTCAAGACAACTTCTTAATGTATGTTGAAGGCAAATTTAAATTTTTGAGCAAAGATAAATTTGTAAATTTAATGAAGAATAAAATTCATTTTAAACTTTAGTTTTCAAATATGAAGACATAAATAGGGCATCTTATAAATCAGGAAAAATGTAAATTCTTCATTTGTATTTATTGTGTTGCTTTTGGCGATAGCTAGGATCGAACCTGGGACCTTACGGATTAGCCAGATGACATGACCACAAGACTACTACAAGAAGGCTTCTACTACAATACTCCCCCTTCAGTGAGAGGTGAGACGAACGATATTTTTGTTTAGTAGTGATCTTATTAGCTGTTGAATTTTTAATGCGTCTTGCCCATTTTTCTTTTTGGCCGATTATTTATCAGCTTTATTTTAACTCTTTATTAGCTGATTATTTATCGCCTTTTTTTATTTTTGCTGATTATTTTTTTATTTCCTGATTATTTATCAGGTTTTTTATTATTATTATTTGCTGATTATTTATCAGTCATTTTTCTTCATTTGCTGATTATTTATCAGATTTTTTTTATTATTATTACTATTTGCTGATTATTTATCAGTCATTTTTCTTCATTTGGTGATTATTTATCAGCTTGACTTATTTTTATTTGGCTGATTATTTATCGCCATTTATTTAATCGGCTGAATATTTATTGCCGTTTTTTTATATATTTTTTCGGGTAGAGGGCGCTACAACAGTTGAACGAAGGCTGCGTTTTTTTTGTTGTTGTTTGTTTATTTTCATCTTTCTAGGTCACCAATGTTGCTATTTGTCGATAGGTAGGATCGAACCTGGGACCTTACGGATGGTAGCCAGATGACATGACCACAAGACTAAAAGTGATCACTCAGTCTAGAGTATGTTATCTGGCTTATAAAGCTTCCATTACAATGGTACTAGTATTCCAGAGGCGGTATTTGCAGGGAAGCAATTGCCCCTCTTGTCAGCAACCACTTGCCCCCTCCCCTCCGGTGGCGGTGAGAGATTGAGAACTTCATCGGCAAAAGTTTTCACCACTTTAAAACGTTTATAGAGAGCCGAGCATTAACTAAAATAATTTAAAAGCAATCTTAAAATTCCGCAATTAATCGGAATATCCAAATAACGGCTTCAGCGTTTTTTTGAAAATATTTGGCAAAATAATTTATAAGGTGGCAAGGTTATTGGAAGTAGGATTTTGCCAATAATTTTTGGTTGAGTTTCAAGAACGTCAAGTTCATATACATTATCTTCAGTCGTCTGATTCAACTGTCTTTCATTCAGCTTACAATTTGCATTACTTTTGGCAGTATAATCGAGATGGTGACTGGTAAATGAGACAACGTATTTTACCGACAATCATTGGTCGGCCGACTGAGAATTCAATGCTATGGATATTGAAGACGTTAAGTCCGTGGAATTTCAGTCATCTGATTGAAATGTCATTCATTCAGCTTATAAGTTTCACTATAGTTAGGCGAATAATGCTTAAACTAGTAAGCGAATAAGATGTCGCAATTTTTTTTAGCCTGTCCTTTATATTTCGGTCAAGGTGGTATGGTTTATGTTGAAAAAAATGTCAGCTTCCTCTATTTCAATCGCTTATCAATGGAATTATTAAGGAAATGTAAGCTTTTCTAGCAGGCGAATGATAAGGCGGTGAATAATGCGGAAAAGAATTATCATTTTATTCATCCAATTCATGTATTCCATTATAAGAATTCTCCAACTAAAATAGGGCTAATAAATAATACTTAACCCTTTCAGGGGCGGTGACATACTCCATATGTCACCTTTTTACAATTTTTTTTAAAACTAGAAAATCGCGTTGAAATAACTACATAAAATTTCCTAATGTTTTTTAAGTCTTTATCTTGCCAATAGACGGCAGCACGAGTCTTAGAAAGTATTCTGTTTCCACACAAAAAATTCAAGATGGAAGCATATTTTCATATGATGTAATTTGTCTTCATTTTATTCCGATAAACTTTATTTTCGAATTCAAAAAGCTCATTTTTTTGCGTCATTAATGTTAAAAAGCGTCATGAATCCCTAAAACTGCTTTCATTTCATAAAAATACCTTCTAATTACGAGCTGCATATTTGTGAATTCGCTCCAAAACATGTTCTAGATGCGCGGTGACATACCCAGTATGTCACCTACCCCCCAGCCCCCTAAGGACCTTAATTTTTTTTAACTGTAAATTACATGTCAGTAATAGGATATAATCAGATTTAAATAATTGTTTCGAAAAAAAAAATCATTTTTGGCATAGTGCCCCTGAAAGGGTTAAAAAACACCTTTCTCTCGATGCTCTTATGCAATATGTAATGCTAAGAAGAGTTACTTAGATGTAGCCAAATTATGTGAATTTATTATAAAACAGCAGAGTAAATATATTGCATAGTTATAAATTCAGTTTATTTCACATTATATATATTCTAATTTATGAGACTACAATTATTTCCCTAAAGAAATATTACCAATTGTAACTGGAGATAAATATTAATTTTTGTGATATGGTAAATATTTTTTTCAAATGTTCAAAAATGAGAGAAAAGTTCAGTATCTGAACAATAAAAGCTAACTAATAGTTGATTCTCTTTAGTTAAATATAAAATTAATAATTATTATTTTGAAGCCACAACTCTGTTCTACTAATCTAATAAGAAAGATTAGTTAAAATCTAAAAATAAAGCTGTTGCTCATATTTTACATACAAAAGTAACAGTTGCAGAATTATTACATAAAATTATTTTATTAATCACTAGACGCCTTTGGCGACCAGCTGGTTCGCCAAGAGTAATGGGGTCTAAGATTTTCAATTAAATACTTATGTGCCTTGCTCTCTTTATAATTTCTCTGCCAGATATATTTAAACTTCGAAAGTCACGTAACACTGATTTACAAAATTAATGATATAGATGTTGCAAACGATCATAGAAACCTTTGTCTTGTATTTCTTTTTTAGAAAACATAACATTTAATATTTATTTAATTTCATCCAATCACGTGGTGAATGTTACATTTTTTTTTTCGATTTAATTTGCAGTCATAGTTCATTTATTTTTTAATTTGAACTTCTGTCAGTATGATTTCAACAGTTTCATAAAAGCTATTTTTTCCCTTCGCTCGTTCATTATTTATTTTAGAAAATGTCACTTATTATATTTCTTTTATTTTATCCAGTCACGTGCTAAAAGTTGCATTTCTTTAGATTTATTTGCGATGATAGTTTTTTTTTTTTTAGTTTGAAATTCCGTCAATAGGATGGCAACACGCTGATAAAACCTAATCTTCCCCCCTTGACGTACTCGTGCAGATTAAATTTTATTGTTTTATCTGAAATATATTGTTGAAAAACATAGTTAAAATATTTCTTTAAAAATTCTTTAAAAATAGAAGCTTAAGTTATACATTAAAACAAAGATGCCATTAGAAAACTAATTTTTTAATCTTTAAATTGATGTAAAAATCATGTTTGTGCGATAATATTTTCGGAAGTTATAGCGGAAAATCGTCGAAATTTCGTTTAAATTTTAATTAATTCAAATTCTAATTAAAAATTCGAAAAAAGGGCTCCGAGGTGCACATTCCCAAGCTCCAAGGTATACATGTACCAAATTTGGTAGCTGTAGGTCCAACGGTCTGGTCTGTAGAGCGCCAACACACACACACACACACACACACACACACACACTGAGCTTTATTATAAGTATAGACTAAAAAATTAGAAACTATTTGTTATAATGTAATCTGTATATTAAGGGACAATAATGCTATCAATAGAAAAGCAATATTTTATCTCAACTTCTAAAGTGTAAATATTTGTTATTTATACCCAATAAATCCTAATAGACCCGTTTTACATAATAAATGCTGCATAATTGCAGAATCTTTTTAAGAAATAATTGACTGCCCCCTCACTCTAACCCAAAATTCACAAGCTCTGTATTTTCTCTGTTTTATGATGTGTCAAGAGCTTAAATTATAGATAAAAACTTCTCCATTAAGGTCATAAGAATTTTTTCAAAAAATGATTTAAGAAAATAATGACATGGTTAAGTAAGCACTCATATTCTGGCTACAAAACTATGTTCAACTAGTTTTGAAAAGCAAAATGTTCGCCTAACCTTAGATGATTTTGATTTAAATGTCTCAGAAAGTTTAAAACTTATTAGCCTCAATAACAAACTATTGTTGTTGTCATGTCCGTGTTTTTTCACGGAAAGGGGGTGCAGTAGCTTCTGAGGGTAAAGACCCCTGAGCAGCCAGAGGGCAGAAGTCTGACTTCTAGCTCACACACACGACACAACCCTTTTTAGGGGGTGGTCGAATTCATTCATACACTCATTCACCCATCAGCAAGTTCGAATTTAGATCCAAATCAGAGACCGACTCATCCCTGATTCAGTACCCCCAGAGGTAGCGTTTTTGTTATGGGAACTTGGAGGACTTTGCAGTCTCGACATATTTAACGTGCCCCAACTGCCATTAGCCAACACGGCGGTCTTTGGCGAAGACGAGGACAGAACCCGCGACCTTTCGGTTATGAGACTGATGCTCTACCAACCAGGCTACCGCAACAAACTATTGCACACAATTTAAAAAGCTTCCACAGCATTTTTAAATTTTAAATATTGATATTCATGTAATTCATATTATGTTAGGAGCCTTTTACAGCTATATTTATTAAACTATCTAAATTTGGGAGCTAACTTTTAAATGGGAAATAAGTAAAATTCAATAAATTCAAATGTATACTTGCTGAATCGAAGCATGTTTGTATAATAATAAAACAATAGAAAGGATTATTCAATTTTGAATGTATTACAGAATATATTTTATGATTTACTATATTAATACTAAAAATGGGTGATCAAATAGGAGGACATTACAAAAGGGTAGCTCATATTACAAAATGAATTCAGTCTATCAATCAGCTTTGAAGAACTGCATCGTATAGCACCGAAAATATTCAAAATTAGCATAGTGGTCACAAGCAAAGAAAGTTTATTAGGATATTTGCTGAAAAGAATATGCTGTTATTATTATTTCTCTTGAAAACCAAGAAAAACAACAGCCTCATGATAAAGTTTCGATAAGAGCTATGTATTCATACATTTTTGAAAGGATAAATTTTCATATTCAAATGATAAGACTATGGAAAAATCTTTGAATTCTGAGTTATGGATAGATGATGGGGTGATACGAAAACCAGTATCACATTTTCTAGAATTCCACATCACCTTAAAAATATGTGATCCTTGAAAGCAAATTTAATATTCAGTAGATATAACAAGTTTACTTTATTCCCTACAAGATCATTCAAATTACGACAAATTAATAATAATAAAAAGATAACAGAAAAGATTTTTTTTCCTTCCCAAATTGAGATTAAAGTAGTAGGAACAGGCTATTGCTCTATTACTTCAGAGGTCTTAAATTTATTAAGGGACTATTTCTTCTATTCTCTTTATCGATTGAATCAATTTTTAAAATATAATTTATATGTTCATAATATTCGCAGTATATTCATAGCTGCGATAAAAACATAAACCCAGGTGTAAATATTCAATCTGAATTTATCTTCATTAAGCAGTAGACATTACTAGTAATTCCACATTTAAAATATAATTATATAACTTTGTGCACACAAGACTTAATATAATATGATTTTAAAAATATCTATAGAATATATATATATTGCAAAAGTAAGGTGTTAGTCATAAATTATAATGCATAGAAAAATTTGCCATAGTGGGAGTATAGTGCCATAGGTAGAAAATTTCATGTATATATATATTACTATTAAGAACATCACATTGATGGCACATGTAATTTATTTTAATATTATTCGTAATGTTGTAAGATTAAAAAATTACAATGATGCACTGTCTCATTTAGAAAGGAACATGATTAAAATTCTTCATTATATATATAGCTTCAAGGTAGTCTTACCACTTGGTAACAATAAAGTGTTTAATGTTTACAGGCAATTCATTAAATTTTGAAGGAAATGTTCAGTTCACACAGAGCAAGAAATAAAAGAGCAAATAATTGCTTTATGAAAATTTCTAAGTTTTATTTACTTAATGGACCAACCAAGAGAATTTGAACAGAAGAAAATTTATCAGCTACTCTATGATATACTAATTCTGAGTGAAAAAGCAAATAAATAACAGTTGCATTTTTAAAGGTAAGATGTTACTATCACTATTGAAACTGATTAAATGTTCAGTTGATTTCAAAAAATGTTTCAAATATCTTTGCTCTGTGTTTATTGAAGCTAATTAAGAGAGAATAGTTGCAGTGTCTTACCGAAGGACATTTAAATTGATTCCTTATTTACAAGCTCTATGAATGAAATTGAAAGGAATTAAGGAAAAAAAAAAAAAAATTGTAGAAAGTTGGGAAATAGAAAGAATTTGTCTTACAAAATATCTCTAGATAGATATTGACAGCCTTCAATGAACAAGAGGAGCTAAAAAGTTAATTATCTTGAAGAGTAATTTCCAGAACACGAAAGTCTTTAGACAGAAATGAAGAGAAAGATTTTGCTAGAAAATAAATATCTGAAAAGATATCACCAAAAATGGATAGCTGATATTACAGCACAGTTGTTATATGCTTAAAAGAGATATTATTAAGAATAAAGAGATAAAAATGTACTACAAGAAGGATAAATAAAAGAAGAAAAACTGGTAACAGGCAGTAAATACAGGTCATCAACTGAAAAAAAAATTTGAGACATAATACAAAGACAAAAAAAAAAAAAAAAAAAAAAAATCACTTTTTCTTCAAAACAAAATTTTTTTTAAAAAAATTGTTACATTATTTACAAAAAAAATTATATTTAAATTTGCTGGAAAAATGTATATAGAAACTACAAAAAAAAAAAAAGTCACTTCTTTTTCAAATATACGATGAAACTAAGATAATCTAAATAAAATGCAGGAAGAATTTAAATTTTATTTCAAAACTGTGTCATTACTAGTAATTATAAGAATTTAAAGCTCCATTTTTTGTCAATACAATCAATTCACACACACATGCACAAACCATGAAAATTTATAATTCACAAAATGCTTCAAAGCTCCTAACCGTAAAAGTTAGAAATAAACATTAAGAATATATTATTTTCTTCTAAAGGCAGTTAACAATCCTTCCCCAACTTTTACAAGTATTAAAACTGAGAAGATATTGATTCGAAGAACTAAGAATTTTAAAATGCTTTGTAATAATGCCAAAAATTTTTAAGTCAATGAAACAAAACTGGGATAAATAGATAAGCTTTATTTAGAACAAAATTCATATTTAACAAGTTTAAAGTGATACCCGAAATAGTAGAAGTCAGTGTTTATCTAGATAGAACTTTGATTGTCTAAAAAAAATTCAAATTGAAATTTTTTTTATATGAAAAGGTAAACAAATTGAATCAGATGATTCGCAAAACATTGTTTTAGCAAAAAGATGAATTAAAACTTAATCAAGATTTTCTTCTAGAGATTTGCACTTTTTAAGCAAGCTTTGCATGGACAGTTTCATATGGCGATTAAGATCAATATAATCTTCTAAAGCATCATTGACTATTCCTAAAAACATGGACGGCCAAAGCCGCTGAAAGACTACACGTTTCTTCATGATTTCGTGAACACAATCGATGTTTTTCTCAATGATTTTTGTCGCCGTTGTTTTGCATCCAGGTAGAGAGAACTGAAATAAAAAAAATTCAATTGACATACAAAGTATGCTGTAGTATTAAAAAAAATCAATAAAAATTTAAAATTAAAAGAAAAACTCCTTAATTCAAATTTGCTTAGTACTCTTTGAAACTCATTTCAGAATAAAAAAACATGATTATAAACTTTAAGTAACTAATTGTGGTTAAGAAAGGCAGTGAAAAACTTTAAAAAAAATCTATGAATAACATACCATCTATATAAAAGTCCTATATAACAGTAGAAAATAAAAGGGGAAAAAATTCTTATATGTATGTTATATTGTATTGTATTTAATTTTTTAGCAAGTAGCCCTGGTCTAACTTTAGACAAGAACAAATTAAATATCTTAAAGCTTACAGAAAACCTCATTCTTTTATAGATAATATTCTAAGATCTTAATATGAATAATATTTTATTATTAAAGCCAAATATTTGAACCAGAAATAACTGAATATTTTAATGAAACTGTATTACACTGAAATATAGTTCTGAACATTTCTTTTAGCTTCTTTACAGTTTAATAAAGATAGAGCTAGTGTAATGAGCGTTAATTAAGTTGCTAGTAAATATTAACAAGCAATTCTAGAGTATTTTGACTATAAATATATTGGCAGTTTAAAAAACAAAACAAAAAACATTATCAACTAAAAGAAAACCCATAGAAATAAAATGCACATTCAGTTACAGAAAAATGTTGAATGGATGGAAAAAAAAGTTTGATTCATAAGTGGGAAGATTTTAGATATTTTCTAAAGAGTAAATGCTTTTTAATAGTAACTATAAACTTTAAATGTGTTTTTCTCCAATTTATTTAAATTTTTTTAAATTATACACCGTCAACATGATATCTCCAAAACCAATTAAAATTTGTTAATGAATTTTTCGAGGAATATTTCCTATATTATTTTTAATGAATTGAATAAAAAGTTTTAACATACAGCAAATACTTTATTTATAATTTTTTTTTCAAATTAGAAATTAAATGGAAACTTTGGAAAAATGCCTACATTATAACATATAGACCTTTATAACATTTTTGCAGTTTAGTCCATCTCTTAGATATTAATTCCTTTTGAAGAATATTGTGTTATGCACTTAGAATGTAAAGAAATTAATGATTCTAATTTAGAATTTCATATGCAATAGCCATTTTAATAAGATTTTGTTCAAATTCACTTCAAATTTGTCAATTAAAAAAAGTATTTTTAACGAATATTTTTTTAATAAAAAATATTATGTAGTATTTAATTAAAAACACACACAAAAAAATGGCTTCAAATATAGGTGATTACCATATTGAAGACTTTGTTAATTTTTGAATTAGAAAATAAAAAGATAAAAGAAATTTACAGAAGATTGATACTAAACTTTTAAACCAATAATGTCTATATTTAATAAAAAACAAACACCTTGAAACAATTTTGTGTGTAAATTTCAATTAAACTAATGCAGGCACATTTCTGTGTATAGAATTTCCATATATTAAAAATTTCTACACAAGGAATTCTTTTGAGAAATCTTGGATTTATAAAAGAAAAACAGTTTCCGATTATCAATAAACAAGTTTTTTATATACAAATTGTAGATAAATTTGTAGATTGATTTCAGTTATGAGGAGGAAAAGTAAATTTCAATTTAAAAAAATTGTTGAATATTAACTAATAATCTACATATCTCTTTCCTAAACTGAAGAAAAGTTTTTACTTTAAATTCAGCCTGGTTTTAAATTATTTAAAAGTGAGGTTGGCTAAAAAATCTTGGAATGAAAATCTAAGTATGGCATAGAACAGAAAAGATGGGAAAGGGGAACATAGACTGAAAAAGTATGAAACTGATAAATAATAAAATCAGTAAATTTGGAAAATCATTGTTATTCAAATAAAATAGTACATTTGATATTAAGGTCAAATATTAATTATGCAACGTTTAAAGGGGAAAAAATTTGAGGTATAATTATATATAAAAGCCTAAATATATTGATAAAAATATAAAAAATACAAATTAATTAAAGCAGAATAATATGTACCTCAAAATCCGGATTATAAGTAAATGTTGCTTTCATCACTTCAGTTGCCACTTGAGAATCAGGCTGCCTCTGTAAACTGTTTGGCGAATAACCTTTTTCTTTCAAAAACATTTGTTTTACTCTATTTAAGTAAAACCACAGTTTTAAAATTTTTAGACACAATTAGAGCTATGGACATTCAATCTTAAATAATACCTTTTAATATCATAATTTTCTTAGAAAATTCTTTAACTTTGAACATTTTTGAATATAATTTCAATCTTGTTAATAAAAAAATCATTGTCAAGTAAACATTTGAATTTTAATCATGGAAAAATGATTCAAAATACTTGAAATTTAAGAGAAGCTCATTCTCTTATATTAAAAAGGTGGTAAGGTATTAATGAAATAATTTATTAATTAATTTGTTTTATTATACACTGAAGTGACAAAAGTCATGGGATAGCAATATGCAAATATACAGATGGCTGTAGTATCGCAGCGAAAAAGTATACATGCGCAGTTCGTTTTCCAGAGCTTTCATTTGTGTTCAAGTTATTCATGTGAACAGGTTTTTCGTGATTTATGGCGGCACGACTTTGAATGTGGAATGTTAGTTGGAGCTAGACGCATGGGTCATTCCATTGCGGATATTGTTAGTGAATTCAACACTCCGAGATCCACAGTATCAAGAGTGTGCCGAGAGTATGAAATTTCAGGCATCCCATCCCATCATGGACAGCGCAGTGGGCGACCACCTGCACTTAACGACCAAGACCGCCGACGTCTGTGTAGAATGGTCAATGTTAATAGACACGCAACACTTCGTCAAATAACTGCAGGAATCAATGTGGGACGTACGAGGGACGTGTCCGATAGGACTATGCGGCGAAATTTGTCTTCCTTGGGCTATGACAGCAGAAGACCGACTCGAGTGCCTTTACTGACAGCACGACATCGCCTGCAGCGACTCTCCTGGGCTCGTGAGCATATCAACTGGTCCCTAGACCAGTGGAAAACTGTGGCGTAGTCAGATGAGTCACGATTTCAGTTGTTACGAGCCGATGGTAGAGTTCGAGTGTGGCGCAGACCCCACGAAGCCATGGACCTAAACTGTCAGCAAGGCACTGTTCAAGCTGGTGGTGGCTGCATAATGGTGTGGGCTGTTTTTACATGGCATGGACTCGGTCCTCTGGTGCAACTGAACCGATCATTGACTGGAAATGGTTATGTTCAGCTGCTTGCAGATCACTTGCAGCCATTCATGGACTTCACATACCCACACAACGATGGGATTTTTATGGATGACAATGCGCCATGTCACCGGGCCAGAACTGTTTGCGATTGGTTTGAAGAACATTCCGGACAATTCCAGCGCATGATCTGGCCACCTAGATCGGCCGATATGAATCCCATCGAGCATTTATGGGACATCATCGAAAGGTTCGTTCGTGCCCAAACTCCTGCACCATCCACACTTTCACAATTATGGACGTCTATACAGACAGCATGGCTCAATATTCCTGCAGAGGACTTCCAACGACTTGTGGACTCCATGACACATCGAGTTGTTGCACTTCGTCGGGCAAAAGGAGGACCGACACGATATTAACAGTCCTCCCATGACTTTTGTCACTTCAGTGTATATACAAAAATATACAATTAAATTTAAAAAATATTACTTTAATACAATATAAAAGGAAAAAAATTGGTATTTAATTTTGTAGAATTTCATGGTTATAATCTGCATATTAGTAAATTGTCAACATTTCTGAAAGGAAAAAATTCTATAAGTTATAATAAAAGCCTTATTATTATTATTTTATACATAATGTTAAAAAATATAAATTTTATACCTTCTATGCATTAAACAAGAAATATGGACATACATATAAATAAAATTAGAACAGTTAAAATCTGTTTATATGGATGACTAGAAAAAGAAAATCCATAGAAAAATGATTTCAATAAAATGTGATAAAAGTTCTATAAATGTTACAGGATCTACTTTAAAAGTAATGCTTTTAATATTTTATCAAATATCAGCTCCATACCTGGAAAATAACCACAGAAAAACTTACCTTGGACTATTTAACAAAGAAGATAATCGATATTTGGGCAGTAATAAAGATGCAGCAAAGCCAAGACCACCAAATATATCTTCAGCCTTATTTCTCTCCAATTCAGTTACCTAAAAAATAATTTTTTTTAATTAACTTGTTATTAAAGAAATTATGAAATGACAAAGGAAAAGATTTCATTTTCTATGCATATAAAATAATGAGAACAATATATAAATACATAAGAAACCAATCATTTTCAGAATTTAAAATTTTATATTATAAAATAAAATAATGTATGGTTCTTCTTTTTCTCCCATCAGTAGATCACTAAGTTATTACTAAATTTATTACTATTTGTGTAAATAAAAAGCTTAACTATATTTCTAAAATTAATTATGATAGATATTTTGCATGAAGTTTGTAATGTAAGGAATACTACCACTCTCAACAAAAAGTAATTTTTTATTCAAAGTAGCATAATTCCTTACTATAAATATACTTTGCCAGTATATTTATAGTACATTCAGCAGATTTAACAGAACAATAATAATAATAAATGTAATTGTCAAGATTTGACGATAGAAAATAATAAGAAAGGCAGGTAAAATCACATAAAAAAGGAAAACATTCTTGAATTGCATTGTTATTAGGACTGCAGATGAAATCAGAATAAAAGAAGATTCAGAAATAAACATTCTAGAATTCACCATTACTAAGTTGAAGATTTACAACAAGTAAAATTATACCATAAAAAACAATAGGCTGAAAATGTATTTAATTGGCTTCTTGATATTAGCAAGATATTAAAGTTTGTGGATTCTTAATATATTAAAATTTTGAAATATGTTTGTTAACATTAAACTTAAAATCTACTCGCATTTAAGATCAAAATCTGTTCACTATATATTAAAATCAATTCAGTAAAGTTCAATGTGAAGGCTGAATGGTGCTTTTAGACAGTCAAATAATTTATAATTTTATTTTTAAAATTAGAGCCTAAACATAATTTAGGTTCTTTTATATTTTCTTTTGAAGGAGAATCTGGGAAATAATTAATCATGAGAAATATTGAAGAATAGGCATACGTTCCCTCAATATATATATACGAAGAACAAACATATTAATAAAGCATAGTAATATTTAGATTCAAATACTCATTCAATATTGTATAACATTTAAAATTCAAAACAATTTAAGTAAAGAATAAATTTTATTATTTCAGTTGGTTCCAAATTTAAACATATATTAGAAATTTAGATATCTACAGTATCTAATATCACTAGCATTGAAAGATGCAATCATTTTCAAAACTGTGAGTTTCTATTTACAAGATTGTAGGTGCTCATAGAAATCATAATTTAGAATGGCTTTTATTTTTCAGTATTTCATTAATTTGCATTAATTATACAAAAAGCAAAATCAATCTATACCTTCATGTTTTACATTTTCCTTAACAAGTAATTAAACAAAAAGATACATAGAACCTTTAATATACACATTGTTTATTATTAGTAATATCTTAATGAAACAATAGCCTAACAAAGATAAGTATTTCACATTCAACAAAAGATAGGATTAAGATAATGTTTCAAAATAGCAATTGAGTTTAGAAACTATAAATATGAAATTTTGTATGTAACAGTGACAAGTTGGTTAATGTAATGTATAAATAAATAAGCAGAGAGTATTACTTGCCATTGATCCATTTATTTGCTCGATGGTAGGGCTAAGCCTATAGACTGCATACATTCGCCAAAGTGATAACTGCAATATAGGATTACCTTCAGTTTCAATTGTTAAGTTTTTAAGACCTGGAATTTGTCCTAAGGCATTCAGCTGTGCTAGAGATTCCAAACAAGCACATTCAAATGATGCTGCCTATATAAATATATAAATGATACGGACATCAATATTTTATTCATATATTAGTATAATGCATATTTTGAATGAATTAAACTTTAACATATATTTATTTTATTATGTTGTTATAACCACAATAATTACACTGCACTGTAATATTACAGAACAAAAGGACTTTTGTTTAAAATATATTTAAGTATTTATTTTCATGCAACAATTTTAAAATTAACTGTAAAATTAAGTTGTATTATTTCATTAAATAATTGCATTTTTTAACATCATCCCATTTAATATTCAGTTAAAATGTTCTATATTATGCAAATGTGGGCAATTATTTTTCATTTTGTTTCCTTCAATACTTGCAGTAATAGAGCTAATAAGCTGTATAATAATGAATGACAACATAAATAATAAATTTAACTCAGAATTTGTTTCTGAAATAAAGTTACTAAGAATAAATATCAGAAAATTAGTAATTTCCAAAAATATTTTAGTAAAATAAATTTTAAGATTTTTAATATAACATTACATACTTCAATATTTGGGAATTGAGTCTTTAATTTTCCGAGCAGATAGACAATATCATCAAAAACAACAAAATGGAAGGACACTGTGTGTATAAGAGAAACAGTTTGAGGGGCCCAAGGATGACTTATAGTAGCTGCAACAGCCCCAGGACCATACAGTTGCAAATTCCCAAATTCTACTTCTGCCAAATACGTCAATTTGGAATCTGCAATTTCCAGATCCAAGGATAAAGATGGTCGTATTTTTTTACTGAAATTAAATAAATTGGAACTTAATAAAAGTACAGATTATATCAAATTTTAACTTAAATACATAAAAAAATATCAATGACACAAGGAATAAATTGGACTTGAATAATAATAGATTTATTAATTATTGGATAATACACTCTCTGCAGCATCAAAATGTGGCAACCTCATTTCCATTAATTCAACTGACTACCACCTTAATAAATTAGACAAACAATTTCTCTTATGCATAAGTAGATACTCATGGATATTGTCAACAATACTGATTGACAATCAATAACAATGCAAACTTGCACATGAAATAACAGATTAGTTCTTTCACATATTCAGATCCTAAATTATTCAATTATTTAAAATTAAAATGATAACTCTTGTTCTTGCATAAATTTTACTAAAGTTCATTATTATCATGCATATAAACAGTAAAATTTAACGTCATTGCTGTTTTTTTTTTAAATGATAATCTAAATTGGATATGGAGAAACTTAATTTTTTTTAGGGCGGGGGAAAACATTAGAAAATACTGAACTGACAGAACATTGAAACACTTATCTCGGTACGTACAAATATAAAGACTGATAAATGAAGTCTTGCATTAGAATTTCCTTTAAATAAAACTTAGAAAAAAGTTCATTTTAAATGGTTTCATTGTCATTTTGAATTTTTTTTAAATGCAAAAATATCTGCTGCTCTTTTTTAACAATTCAAACAAAAAGTTTTCTTTTCTTTCAAAAGCTTTAAAATTACAGAGTATTTAATAAATATATTAAATAAATTTTTTTTTATTTCACACTAGCTGCCTTGGTGATCAGCCAGTTAGCCAATCTTAATGCTCTTTAAAATTGTCAGTTAAATACTTTAGGCGTCTTTGTCATTATCAATTAAATACTTTATGTAATTTGTCTTTTAATAGCTACTTCATCAAAATCTTTTTACGATCAAATTTTAATAGTCGTATAATTCACTCATGCAATTACAAAGACAATAAGCCCGTAATGTACTTACTATATGTCTCTCTAATTATTTGCCAGCTAGCACAAAATTTTAACTTTAAATTGCGAAAATGATTACATTGCAAATAGACATAAAAACATTTCTTTTATACTGAAACCAAACATTTAAAAAATATATAAGTACCGAAAACAAAATCATTATATGTACTACAAAATAATTTCAATAATTTATGTAATATTTCAAGAATTATTCACCAAAAATTTCTTAGACCCATGAGTTCAAAATCCTCAAAAGTTCAGTTTTTAGTTTAAGTTTCAAAAGGATTTAAATGATGTAAATAACAATATTTTATTTTGTTAAGTCTATAAACATAATAAAAAAATATTTAGTATAAATTTTATACAGCCATTTTGTTCTAAGGAATCATTCTGGGAAATATTCTTGATATTCAACTTTCAAATAAATAAATGAATGTTACAGCTTCTGCTATCAAATTTGATTGACTTGAGAAATTTTGTTTTTTATAATGTTTTTTTTAATGTTAACATTTTTAATGTTAACAATAACAACATTTTTATAATGTTAGGTATCATCTTTGGAATGATCAATGAAATAAGTTTAAAATTATCTTTTCTCGAATAGTGATATTCAAATATTCATAAATCGGTCAGTTTTAGAGACTGATTGAAGTTTATCAATTTTTATTTAAAACATTAGCATCTGAAAAATATTTTGTTAAATATGATTCATAGAGCAGAGGATCTAGATAAAAGCTTAACATTCTATAGTTATTAAAGCATTTATAGATTCATGTTAAGATATTATGCTTCATTAAGATCAACTTCATAGATGTATTTCTATTATAAAAGTTTTACAAATTAGCTGTTGGCCCTTGAATTGAAAAGATACATGTTAAACCATATTCGCCTTAAAGAAGTTGAATTATTTAATTAATAATACTGTATAAGTCATAAAAACTATTATTTAAATTTTCTTTTTAGAAAAATCACATTTGATATGCAGAAAACTACATTTTTATAAGTTCAATTTGCAATAATAGTTTATTTTTTTAAATTTATTTTTGCTAATGTGATGGCAGCATATTGATAAAAGATTTTTTCCCTCCCTTTTACTCATAATGTGCATGTGCAGCTTTTATTCTTATTGTTAAAAATATGATTAAAATTTTTAATTCATTAAAAACAGAAATTTAATTTGTTGACTAAAATGATAATTTTTATATCTTTAATATGATATAATTATTTGCAACAATTTTGAGCAATAACGTTTTCAAAAGGTATGGCAGATAAACACTGAAATATGCTTACCTTTTAATTAATTCAAATTCTAATTAAAAATTTTAAAAAAATCACCCTGAGTGCATATTTTTGACCCCAAGGTATACATATACCAATTTTATTAGTCGTGGGTCGAATGGCATAGTCTGTAGAGTGACAGCACATACACATTCAGTTTTAATATAAGTATAGATTAACTATGAAGATAATTATAACATTACCAAGTTTGTTTTGCATTAAAAGGTTCAAAATTAAAAACATTAAGGTTATTTTATTTAAGTAATTACAGTCATTAATTTATTTATCAAACAAAAAATAGTACTCTTGGAAAATATTTCAGAATATTTCTATTTCATCATACAGATAATGAATGAATGAAGATAAGTCAATACATATTATTCTTAAAAGGAATGATCTGTTAAAAGGCAAACAAAAATGATTAAATGGAAATATAATAATTTACAAAACTTTTTTAATATGCATTGTAAATAACATTCTAATTGTTAAATATAATTATTTTATTTCACATTTCGGTAATATTAAATAAAATATTTATTCCACATGAATGAAATGAATAGTAGATACAAATCATACATACTTTTTCATATCTTGGCTTCGTTTCTGAGACCTTGATTTTGGTTTCTTTGATTTTTGCATAATCCCATTTGAAATAATTCTAGTTTTTCCACTATCACACTCACTGCAGTCAATACCTTGACCTCCGCTGTATAAAATAAATAAATATTATCTAAAATCTGAAAGGAGGTGAGTGATAAACTTTTATGAAATTGTTGCTATGTGACATGCAAAAGATATTTTCAAAAATTTTATTAATATACATTAAAATTAAAAATAATTAAATAGATAAGAAATTAAATTAATTAAAAATTGAATTTTTAAAGAAATATTTTAAATTACTTACTGAACAAACAAATGAAATCACTAAACAAGTGCTTCAAAAATTAACACTGAAACTGTTTAACAATTAAACATTAATTGTTATAATTGGATGAGTTCATGGATTGAATGAACTTTAAGATATCACAAACAGAAATTTATTTACAATTATTTATAGTTGATAAAAGCAAAAACAATTTTATTTTCAGGAAACTATTATATCTTGAATTCATAGAGCAAAGAGAAAATATAAAGTTCTAAGCCACAAATTAAATAAATGCACAACCAGATTGAGTAATTACATCTTTGCCGAAACCTTGATGATTTCATGTTATACAAATTCAACAAAAACAGAAAAGTAGCTGACCGATTGGCAACCACAACAAAGCCTTTATAAACTCTCACAAGATCTAAAATTTTTTAAGAGAAGTGAAAAGTCACAGTAAAAAGTATAATATTCAGTAACCATATTTAATGTCAAAAAGCTTGCTAGAAGCCCATTCAACAAGTATGTTGGTATAAAACAACATAGCATATTATAATAAATGCTTTTGCACACATATAATATTCCTTCTATCAAACAAAATAGAATACAACTTCACGTTCCTTTCAGTTTATAAAGACAATACGTACCAACATGAACAAAACATATCCTCTTCTTCCTCACTAAATGAACGGCTATATCTTGAGGCAAGTAAGTGCAAAGGAACTGCAGAAGCAATAGATGAAACTGAAGAAGATGATTCTTGGGGTGTCTGAGAAGATGGTTCTTTGCACGAAGTTTCCCACAACTGTCTAGCTGTGGCTATAGCTTTCACTTTAGCCTCCTAAAATGCAAATTTATAAAAGCAGACTATAGTGGGAAGATTTTATTTAAAAACTGTTGGTGTTACCACTTAAGTGATGCAAAATATATTATTTAATGCAGTAAAGGAAATTTATGGTTAGTATTTTACAAAATTTTAGAACAAAAATGACAAGACATCTTGGTTGATTGGAATCAACTGTGAGATAGCTATCCTTATTTTTTTTAACGTATAATACATGATATTTTAAAATCTATATGTCTGAATAATTTTTAAATAAAGCAGAAGGAAGAATTTAAAAATCACACTTTACTTTGACTTTTGCCAATCGAATGCCCTCCTGTCTCTTTTGCTCCTCCTTCCTCATTAAAGAATGTGCTGTGCGTCGTTCTTCATCCTTAAAATGATAAAAAAATTTTAAATTGAAACTTTTTCTTACCTTAATAATCATACAGACCTTTTAAAAAAAGTCTAAGAAAATTAATTTAACTTTTATTTTATTAAAAGTTATATTTATTTTCAACCAGATCCTTTATAATGACAAATATGTAAACGGTATATATGACGAAACAAATACATTCAGAAATTTTATCAAGTAAAATGTATTTATGTTAATAGGAAGTGCTTTAACAAAATCTCCTTCCTTTGTAATATAATTAAGGTGTATATACAAACTAAAAGATTTTTTTTAACAAAAATTTTAACTTTAAAACTTAAGTTTTTTTCAGTAGGTCTTTAATATATGTTTAAACTCATTTCAGTAAGAGAGAGAGAATAATAAAAAAAAAAACCTTACAACACAAATTTTTAATTAATTAATATTTAATGAGCTAATTAGCATATTTTTTTAACAGCTTAAATTCTAATTTCAAAAATACACAATTCTATTTGGAAATTATGCCTAATATTAGTCTTCATGTTGTCTGTTTCAATCAAGTTATAAAAATATAGTTTTTTAAAGAATTTTTTTCATCAACAATGAATAGAAAAAGCAAGATTTTTTCTGTAACTTTAACTTTTAAATAGCCATTAAAAATTTATTTCTATAAATATAACTTTGATTGAGACACAAAACACCCACTGTTTCATACAGATTTTGATACATAATTTTATTTGGTCAATTTCTTGTCTAGTTATGAATGTTTGAATGAAGCAGTATAGTGAAGAAATATTCTTTATAAAATGAGTTAAAAATAAACCCTGAACTAGAGTTTTTCGAAGAAGTACTTTAGGAAAATTATTTTTGTTCATTCAAGTGTGTATCTTAATTGGTTTAATTAAAGTACTATACTTTATACATAATAATATTAGGACTAAATAAAAAAATGATAAATCAACAAATCCCAGTTAATAAAATTATTAGGAGACAGTCATGGTGCAGATTAAATGAACAGAATCAGGAAGTGCTCCATGTTAAATGTACAGTATAGTGCAAGTTAATATATTAATGCAAAGTAATTATTAATCAAAGCAGAAAAATCAATTATATAACATGCAATGCAGAATTATCATGTAATTTAGACTATCATTATTTAGAAAAGCTAATGTTATATTTATTCAAAAAAAAAATAATTTTAGTTTTTTGGAAAACAAAAGGAACAACTGTCATATTTTGGAAGTTTTCAATTTTATTAAAGTTCACTTCATTAAAACAGTGTAAAAAAGATTAAAGAATATGCATAAAATATAAAGCCATTATATTAATAATAAATCTATAACATATTTAAAATTGCTACATGTACAAACTATTATTTTCAATATAATAGCACATACTTAGAAATTTCAATATCTATTGCTAATTAGAATAATGAAATCTCACAATAGGCAATGTAAAATGAAAATGATTATGAAGGATTTTTTTTTTCAGTATAAAAGAAATTTTTTAAAAGAATGAAACAAAAGTTTTTTTATGCATAAGGTTTATGAATCTTCATTACATCATATAAAAAAAATTATAAAAACTTAATAGTTTAGTGATCTGTATCATAAAAAAAAAAAAAATCAGCTAATGTGCAAACAATTTTTTTAATAGATTTTTGTTGATAGAAAAAAGATGCTTAAATTCAAAATTTGACAATCTTTTTGCTCATGATAATTCTGCATGAGATTAAAATAACAAAATATTAGTGGGTGAGGGTGTTATACCAAAGCTCGTCTTGAGTCCAGCACTTTCAGTTGGGGGATGTTATACAAGATGAGATGTCGATAATTTGGAAATGCAGTTAAAGGACAGCCTTCTAAAGTTAAATCACAAAGTAACGGAATGTTGCTCACACAATACATATCTTCAAACCTAAAAGCAGTTTATATACCAAACATTTTATTTGGTTTTTACAAGACAACAGTATAAATAACCTTTATTATAACAAGCAAAAATTTTCATCGATGAAAACCACATAGATTTAATTTAAATAAAATATTTGCAATTAATTTTTGACTTTTTCCATTAACATAAGATTTGATAATTTAAAAAAATAAGTAAAATACTAACCTTTCAATAGAATTTTGAGAAAGAAAGAGTCTTTGTAACCGAGGTAAAACATCGACCTCACTCTAAAAAATTCCATGAAATCACACTTTAATATTAAATATCATCAAAGTTTAATTTTTCATAAAAGAAAATAAATATTAATAAATTATTTAAAAAATGATCACTCACTACTTCTGTAATGAAGTTCTTGGATAAATTTAATTCTACTAATGATTTTAATCCTCTCATTCCAGTTATATGAGTTATTTGATTTGATGACAAATTCAACACTCTCAGCTCACAGAGATGATTAATATTACAAATTTCTTTAATCTAGAAATAAAAGAATTAATTTTATTTAACAAAGAAATTTCTCTGCACAGAAATAAAATATAAGATATTGAAAAACATATACAGAATTAAATCTGCTTTTAAACTTAATCATTTATGTACATTAGTATAACAATAAAGTATTTATTTGAGTTAACATATGTTGCATGAATAATACCTCAGGTCATAATATTACTTTCATTTAGTTAATTTCTTAAGAGAATGAAAACGCTGCTTAAAATTTGATTGTTATACATGAAAATTTATTCCTTTATAACCCTAGAAAATGATAAAATGAGAATTATTAATATGTCTGTATAGTTGTGGCTTGATATAAAATATGATTCAATATGTAACATTGTAATATCAGAAAACAATCAATTTGGACTAGCATTTATTTAGTTCTGAGGTACAAATAATAATTAGCTAAAAAGTGAATTCTGGAAAAGAAAATTATTCCTTTTTAAAGCAATTCAATCAAAATTATAGTCTTTATTTTTAAACTGTATATATGCATCAAATTATTAAAGAGATAAAAAGTTTAATCTAATTTATTTATTGTAAATACTTATTAAAAACTTGAGAAATTAAAATGCTTTTTATATGATGACTGACAAAATGATTGTAATGAAAAGACAGTACTTTTATTTTTTTACTGAATAAAAAATCAGAAGATTCTAAAGCATATATGTCAGTATAATTTTTCCCATCATGAACTAAAGTGTTACAATATTGTAAAAAACTGACATTTTTACACAATGAATTAGTTTAGTTCTACTAATGTCCCTTTTAAAGCAACGATAAAGCTATTTTGCGATGGATCTTGTAATTTTGAGTTATAATCAGATGACAAGGATGGTACTTGAGGTAGCGAAGCTCTCTATATTTTTGTACCACAGGCAGGCATATGAATTTAGAAGTTAATTTTAACAATTTTTTTTAATGAAATCTATTAGAAATTTCAAGTTATCAGGTGAGTACATTATTATTTTTTAAGTCATTATTTGTCTTAATTAAAGTCATTAACCTGTTTAACCAGTTTGAAACGCTCACAAGACTTATCTATTGGTCTCTATATATCATGATAATGGGGACCCACTGTCAAACCAGATAAAACTGCTTAATGACAAATTAAGACAATTGGTAAGAATTCAGAGAATACATAATTTAGAAATAAAACTGTAACTTTAGTTGGTGATAAATTGCCCAATGTAACAAACTTCTGTATTATTTTCTACCATCTTTTAATTAGTTGAAATTATCCCTAAGGCAACAATCTTAATAAACTTAACAAACAATATTTTAATATAACACTCTAAATTTAAAAAAGGGATAAATTGCTCATTTGTTGCCTACACATTTTGAAGCTTCACCAAATTGTTGCATTCAAATCGCTTAAAAAACCTCAAGTCAAAACAACATCATATTCTTACATGATAAAAATAATTTAATATGTTTGAATGAAATGATAAAAACAATTGAATTTGGATTATAACAGCAATATTGCATAATACAACAAATAAAAATAGCAAAATAAAATTTTATTACAAAACACATTGTTCAGATTTTTTTGCTACTTATTTATAAGTTAAAAATGTAATCAGTAAAAAAAACCCAAAAGTAATAATAAAGAATAAGTCTTAAAATACCTCATTTCCACTTAAATCAAGAACATCTAGGTGTTGCAAGTTCTGCAATCCACCAATACAACCTAGTCTTAAATAAAAAGATGAATTATTTATAGTTGAATTAAATATTATATATAATATAAACTGTATTAAAATCTTGTCCTCCCCTTACAAAGAAAGATACATGGTTCACTCAGTTATTTCATACAAATAAAAGGATGACCTTGATATAACAAGATATATCTGAGCTTAATTGTAAAAAAATCAAAACATCTAAATGTAGCCAAATTTGTGACTGCATAGTTAAAGTCACCATTTCTACACAAACGCCTTAATTAAGTGAAAAATTATAGTTTCTACAAGGAATTTTATTTGGACATGATATATATTTTAAAGAGTAAATCCTTCAAATAATTCAAAATGCCCCTGCCCCTTTTGCAGACTAATTTTATCACAACATTGCTGGCCTGTCAAATTGCAATTCAGATATGGCACATTTTTAATAATCAAAAAATTAAGTCAATAAATGATGAAATAAAATTTAGAACAGAAATGGTGTTTCATTAATTCTCTCAACTAATTGATTAGACCAATCACAAGCACATGTCATATTGCAGTTGTTAGTGAAAACTTTTTTTTAAATATTTTTAAACAGGCTAAAATTTTAAGGATTGGAATATAATATTATTTAACTTCTGCTTACATTTAGAAGAATACATTTTTTACAACCAAAATCCATACTCGTATTATTTCATGTTCATTTTGTGTTTTAAAACAGACACAAATCAAATCTATTTTCCTTTATTATGATGACAATTTAATTTACACTATTTTGATAAAATCAAAAATGAGTTAAAAATTACAATTTTAATATGTAAATTTAAAATTCAATAATATACTATCTGTTAGGTAAAATGCCAAATCCTCCAATGCTCACTAATAAAGAAATATATTCATTTTAATGTAGAAAAATCATTGGTAAGAGTTGGAATTTGTTTTACAATAAATAGCTCTAAGAAAATAATACTATTAAACAATGCTTGTATATAGGAGGATTGCATAACTGAGAAAAAATATTGGAGAGACTCACTATATTTTTCAGAGATTTAAGAGAATATTTTATAAAAATTCATAAAATTAAGATATTCATGATTTATATAAACAGCATTTGCACCATAAATTTTAATTTGGTATTGTAATATGAAGGACTCTACATAGTTGGTTAGGTTTCATGATGGATGAACACCACTACACTAGCATTATTCCACATACAGAAATTCTTATTTAAAGATTTAATGGTATATTAAAATGGATATGATACTCACTTATTTCTTGCAATTATAAGCATCCTGAGAGAAGATAATGAGTCTAAACCACTGATATGCTCTATTAAGTTGTCTGATAAATCAAGGAACTTAAGATTTGAAAACACGTCCAAGTTTTCAATAACAGGTATTTGATTTTGCTGCAAATTAAGTAGATGGAGAAATTCTTCTCCTTCAATAATTGGACAATGTGTTAAATTACATCTGAAAAAATATGGGATAAAAAGCCTTTATTATAAGGGGTAAAAAGAAAGAAAAGAAATGAATTCGAATTTTTTGAATTGTAGGAGAAATATTATATATTATATATATATATATCTATTCATAAATAATTGTAATAATTATTTCGTGTCTTAACTTCAAGGACAGAAAATATTCAACCATATTCTTCATGGAAAATAATCCACTTTTCAAAAATATTATAGAAATTTTTATTAAATCTAATTAAAAAAGATTAAGAAGATCACAGTTTCAGCGAGGCATATATATTTTAACTAATAATGCACAAATTAGAACCATCCCCTTTCCAGCTGCTTACATCAAATAAACTCAGGATAATACAGTAACTGATTTTAGGATATTATAAAAGAATATATACATAGAGTATAAAGAAATGTAGCTTTATTATGAAAAGAATTGTTATAGCTCATTCAAGTCCTTCAAAATTAGTGAAAGTTAAGAAAATATACATTTTAAAAAACTTAATAGATTTATACCTGTCCAATAAAAGGCGGTCAGGATCCAGGTTCCTCTCTTCCGAAGACCTTTTAATATAGATTTTGCCATCATCTGCAACTCTTACAGCTACCTTTGATTTACCTTAACAAATATAATTTACCAATTTATTAAAATACCTTCTATCAAAGATATTAGGAATGCTAAATCACTGGACATTGGGGATAATTTACTTAACTACACAGAATATATATATAAACTTTAAAATAAAAATAGTTCAAGAAATAGAAATTCTTAAAGAAATCAATAAAGATATTTCCATTTTTTAATAGAAGTGATAAAATATTTTTTCCCAACAGTGATAAATCCTATCAAATGGATTTATTAATTTATTATTTAATTTAAAAAATATTTTCCCAAGTTACAATATATATATATAAAATTGAAAGATTTCAAAGGATAAAAGATTTTATTTAATTTTAAGGACATAAATAAATATATATTATTTTTGATTCAATCACTTTTTTCCTTCAAATTGATAATTCTTTCTTTGATTATTTTTAACCTACATTGCAAAATTCTAATACAATTATTTAGTTGTAGTAGTGCAAATCTTTATAAATAAGTAAGGAATATTGAAAAAATTATACAGAACACTTCTAAAATAAATAAATTAAAAATAAATTAACTAACATGAAACCAATCAGAATTATGAAAAAAGGCAAAATATGAAATAAATACAAATATGCCTGAATTCATAGAAAAAGATTTAAATTAATTATTTCATTCAACAGGTGACCATTAATTACAATACTAATTATGTCCAAACAACAAAAGTTAGCAAGGTGTTTTTTCCCCCCTTTCACAGTAATTGCTAATCAAAATTAAGAAAAAATTAGAAAAGAGAAAGTTAATATAAAATCAATTTCCTTTAAATCTATGTAATAGCAAATGAAACAAAATATTCATTAATTACCAATCCTGCAATAAATTTAAGCTATTTGTACCTTGCAATTCATTAAATCGGGATCTCCCTGATAACTTTCTGGATAGCACCCACTGGGCTCTGTATGAGGACGGCCCCGCATTGACAGGAGATGAAGATATAGATGTCGATGTCGCGGTGGTTGGATCTTCGACTTTAGATAGTGATGTGCAGGCATCTGAGATGTACGATGTTGAGGACACAGGACTGGATGATGCTCGGCTGGAGCCTCTGGATGGAGATGGGGACTGGTTTCTGTGCAGTGTGCTTTGCACATTTTTTATATCATCTGTGGTAGTCGAGAAAATTAGATTAAAATTAAATAACAATATCTAACAAAATACAAACTCTCTTTTCCATGCAAATGCATATAGTCATAGCAGTATTAATAATTAATTAACCTAACACTTTCACATCAACACCATGCTATCACTTTCTATTTTAAATTTTTGGTAATTATATTGCAGATATATATAGGCATTTGAAATTTAAGAGTTAGAATTTGAATATATAATTTCCAACATACAATTTTGCTTCAATTCTATACTTAAACATATTTATTATAGGGTACACACTTTTATTTTTGAATTCCAACTTTTCAAAGAAAAATAAATATGAACTCAAAAACTTGTTATCCACGTTGTTTTCTTTCATATAATATGTAATATTCAACTGTTATATATATAAAAATGACAGGTACTGTATTTAGCTCTTTAGTAAAGAGATGCTAAGATTTAGAGAGAAATAATCTTCATATATTTTATTCAATTTCCATAACTAGGACAGGAAAACAATGAAATTTTATTTTTTATTGTTAAAATTTTATAAAATATTTAAAAAAATATTTAAAATATTTTATATTTAAAAAATTTTATTTTATTATTAAAATTTATTAAAAATTTTCATGCTAATTTTTTAAAAAAAAATTTTATTAGTTCTAAACTATTATTTTTTAAACTTTTTATTAAGCATAAGAAGTTATTCTCTGATCTTTAAATGAATTCTGAAAATAAACAAAAATAACCTATCAAACAATCACTGCACTAAAATAAATATTTCACAATAAAAAATATAAAATTCTAACACAGTATATCTTAGTTGAGTATTTATTACACATTTAATTAAGATATATATTTTACAAAAATTGCAATATGAGAGAAAAAACAAACGAGTTTTTTTTAAAGTCCCCCAACCCCAAGTAAAAACACCTGAGGGTAAAAGTGAAGTTTAGTGTGGAGGTCGAAAATGAGCACCTGTGGTCCTTTTTTTCAGACTTTTCAATTAGAATTTTACTTATTAATTAAAAACTAACTTTCCCTCTAAAAAATCTATCCATTTTTAGTAAGGTTTCAGTTTTTTTCCCCCTACGCTTACGAAATTAGGCTTAATATATTTTCGACCGAATTTCCAATGGTTCTGTTTTATTTTCTTAGTGTCCGATGCATTTAAAATCAAATATTGTTAATTAATCGATCTTTCTGATTAATTCTGAAGTACTTTCGAATTAAAATAAAACAGAATCAAAGCAATTAAAAATTTCTAATCTCTGCGTAGTATTACTCCAACTGGTATGGAAAATTCATGCATGCACATTATGCTCTGATCGGACTTTCGTTTTAAATGCTTGTTTCCGACTGATTATTTCAAACGATTCTGTTTATTTTCTTAGTGTATGATGTATTTAAAACTAAATATTGTTAATTAATCGATCTGTGTAGATAAATCTGAGAAAAATTTGTTGAAAAGTTTCTGATATATTACATAAATTAAGAAAGATATTCTTTAGTATCCATAAGCTTTAAATACTCAAGGACTATGCTTTCAGTAATCACCTAATAATAAATACTTCGCTACAGTAAAAAAAATATTATATTAACTGCAGACTAATAATTTTCACTTTAAAGCATAAATTCTTCGGGAGTTAACAGAAAATTAGAAATACATATTACATATGTAGGCCTTTATCTATACTTATAATAAAGCTCAATGTGTGTGTGTGTGTGTGCGTGTGTGTTGGCGCTCTACAGGCCAGACCGTTGGACCTACAGCTACCAAATTTGGTACATGTATACCTTGGAAGTCGGGAATGTGCACTTCGGAGCCCTTTTTTCGAATTTTTAATTAGAATTTGAATTAATTAAAATTTAAGCGAAATTTCGACGTTTTTCCGCCATAACTTCCGAAAATAGTATCGCACAAAAACATGATTTTTACAGCAATTTAAAGATTAAAAAATTAGCTTTCAAACGGGATCAGTTTTTAAAATTTATAACGTAAGCTTCTATTTTTAACGAAATATTTTAACCATATTTTTATCACGTGATTGGATAAAATAAAAGAATGCCGGAAGTACGAATAAAAAAAAAAACTATCATCGCAAAATAAATCTAAAGAAATGCAACTTTTAACACGTTACTGGATAAAATAAAAGAAATATAAAATGTGATATTTTCTAAAAAAATAAATGCAAAGCAAAGGATTCTATGATCGTTTGCAATATCTAAATAGTTAATTCAATAAATCTTCTTTACGGTAAACCTGATCGAATTTAGACAGGAGATGCATTGGAATCCCGACTTAATGGCATATTTCTATTATCGTTTGCAATATCTGTATCATTAATTCAATATTTTTTTTCATTATAAAATGTGATAGTTTCAAAAAAAAAAAAAAAAAAAAATGCAAAGCTAAGGTTTTTATAAAATCTGCAAGAGCACGTCAAAGGGAAAAAATTAGTTTTTATCACCGTGTTGCCATCATTTTGACGGAAGTTCAAATTAAAAAACAAACTAGCATCGTAAATTAAATCTGAAGAAATGCAACTTATAGCACGTGACTGGATAAAATAAAATAAATATAAAATGTGATATTTTCTTTAAAAAATGCAAGGCAAAGGATTCTATGATCGTTTGCAATATTTAAATCATTAATTGAATAAATTATCTTTATTTATACAGGATTGAATTTATACAGGATATGCATTCAAATTCCTTTCCAACGGCCAATTTGTAAAATATTATTAATAGGCATATATATTGTTTAATACTATTAATTTGATCTAAATGAAGTAAATGTTACATTTTATGAAGTTTGAGTTAAACAATGCATTTATGAATAAAGACTTTTAGATTTCTTCATACTTTGCTCTGTGACCCATATTTTACAAAATATTTTTATTAATATATTAAATAAAAGTTGCTACATCAATCAGTCTTCTAAATCAATCATTAAAACTGACTGATTTATAAAATTAAAGAATATTATTAGGAAAAAGCTTTCTTTTAGAGCTTTCAGTCCATCATCTTAAAGAAAATATTAATTTCAGGCCAATCAATGCCCGGATTTACTTCAAGGCTAATGAATATGAGAGTTAATTGAAAATTTTAGAACCCATTAGTCATGGCGAACCAGCTGGTCTCCAAAGGCGGCTAGTAATATTATAAACCATATGATTATCAAAATTTGAAACTTTAAAATATTTTGATGAAGAACTATTAAAAAAGGAGTTATATAAAATATTCAATAAATAAAATTAAGATTGGCAAACCGGCTGGTCGCCAAAGGCGGCTAGCATATATAAACACTCACCCTTTGTCTTTTTTGCAGGTTTGAAATAATGTCTTCCTTCCCATTTACCCGACATGACAAATCATCAAGAGAACAAACCGTTAGAGCACCAAAAGAATTATGAGAACTGCGAAGAATTTCATTGAAGCTGATTTTTAAAGAAAAAAAGCAGACAATTTCGCAAAGAATGAATTCAGACGATTTTTTTAACTGCATAAACTGACAATTAAGAATTGCATGAAAATAAATTTTTTTTTGTTCTTATTCAAATTAAAATAAAGTTGCAGCGTCTTATTAGTTGTAAAAAAACTTTTATAACTAATAAGAGAGAAAAAAAAACAAAATCAAATTCTTAAATCGTTATTTTTTTACTTTAACATGTTTCACAAAAGAATTGTAAGTGCATTTACAACTCAAGCATTGTAAAAAGCAGTAAATGAAACAGCATTCGGGTGGCTAGAAGAGCGTTCCGTTGGGTTGCCATATTGGCGGCGAAGTCGAGGATGGTGGGGGGGGGGGCACGAAACTTCACTTCAATCAAATTGAGTATGAATTGAAATAAAATTTAAGCCTTATATTTTGATAAATTTCATATGCTACTAACCTGTTCTTGTTTGAAATTTTCTCCTTGGAGAAGCTTTAGATGTTTGAGACTTTGATGCAATTTTTGTACTTGTCTAAAAGGATAAATTTTATTATTAAGCAATACAGTCAAGTAAAAGAAAACACGTCTTATATATATTGAGGATTAGAGCAAATTAGACTAAGACAAGAAACTAAAAGCAAATTCATATTTATTAGTCTTCTACAAAAATGATTCTTCTAAGAATAAACATTTTTATAATGTAAATGGTCACTCAATAATATGGGAAGGGGGAGATTAAGACAATTTTCAAAAACAGTAGTCATTGCTTGTAGTGATCATATTTATAACAATCAGCTTTACTGAGAAAAATAGCAAGGAATGTAACTCCCTTATCTCAATATGTAGAATATCGTCCAGTTTAAATGATCTAGTACGTGAATGGCAAATCTTTAGAACGTGTGTCATTGACGACAAGTGATACAATATTTTTCTCAAGCCACTTATCAAAACAATTTGAATTTCAGTCCGAAATAACACTTTGAAGTATGATTTGCTAGACAATATTATTAACAAATGCGAGAAATTAGTCGAGGAGGTTTATTCCCATTCCCTAGCCTATTTCATGTCTGGAAGAAAATCGGGAGATATTATTGGTTAGCACTGTTGAACACTCTGCTAAGGGAATGTGTTAGGCTAATAGGTTGTTAAAAATTTCATTTGCTTGCTGAGAAAGAAATTGATTTGAAAAGAATTGGTTCAGTTAACCCTTCCAAATATAATAAGCAAATAAGCAAAAAAAAAAAAAAAAAAAAAAAAATTTAGACACAGGACACAAGTCTCTTGAATTCCACTGCATTATTCAATAACAAGCCTTGCATGCTAAGAAAGATTTAACATTTGTTAATAATTTAATGGCATTAGTCACAAAAATAGTCAACCTCATATTGTCGCAAGTTTTAAAACAATGACAGTTTAGTGTTTTATTAGATGAAATTAATTTGTAGTATAATAATAATAATGTTCATTGGTCAAACCATGGAAATGTACTTCAAAGAATTGTTGACTGCTTGGAAGAAATCAAATTTTTTCTACAAAATGAGAGGAAATAGAACAATACCCACAGTAATTTGATGTTATGTGACTAGCAAAATTGATGTTTTTTACAGACATATGCCAATATTTCAATGAATTAAAATTAAAGCTTCAAGCAGTGCTGGCCATCTGGGGGATGCAGTGGGTGGTATGCACCCGGTCCCTATGGCTGAAGAGTCCCCCACTGTGATTAAGAATTAAAATAATGTTCTGAACAATGATAGCTTTTACGCTCATGGAGAATACAAGTTTGATTTCATATGGCTGACTGAGCGTCAATTGATGCTTTTATTAACCAAAGATCCTGGTGATACCTATAAAGGGGTGAGCTCATTTATAAATAAAGAAATCCCCTTCAGATTTAGTGGCACAATTTTTGAGCATTGAGGCTGGATTCAAACGAACTTGTAAATCATCAGCTATATACTTACATCTATGCATATTTGTTTATATTAAGTTGCTCAAACAAAAAGCAAAAAGAAGATAAACGATCAACCCTTAGCAATGAACATTGCGTTACTGTTTTCCCGGCCATAATCAGAATGAAAAGAATTAGGGAAGAAGCTGAAATTTAGAAATCGACGGATTTGGATATATACGAAGCTCACAGCATATGCTATAGTTTTATGCAAGTATGAAAAATATTGTTCATATAAGGTAAATAGATTTAAGAATAATTTGATAATTCATTGAATAAACTTCTTAATACAGTTAGACATAGCCATGTCTACACCAAGGAAATATTCTTCTGGGTGCTTAAAAGATTATTAGAAAAAAAAAAAAAAACTTCAAGAAGTCACAATTTTTCTTGGTTACAAAGTAATTCTGGCAAAAAGGGGGGGGGGGGTGCTTAAACTTCAGAAAGTAAAATTCAAACTGGAACTAGGGAAAAAAGTTCCTTAGCAAAGTGCACATTCCAGCAATGAGAATGTTGAAATTTTGTTACAGAATTGTGTTTATACATATAACGAATTAGAAAATAATGACAAAAATAACAATACCAAATATGATCAAAAGAGTATAAATGATCCTAGTTTATGGCCAAATATTATAACTAATAATTTAAAAATATTTTGTGTTAAAATCAAGCTAGTGCAACAAAGTTTTTGCTAAAAATGCTGAAGGTAGATAATTTTCCACAATAATATTTTATTTTTGTTGTATGCAGTTTTCCAAAAGATAAGAAAATAACAAAACTATATGATTTATAGGTGGCTATAATAACTGGAGAAAGCTGTCAAATGTAATCAAAGATCATGAATGCCCTAGTTGTCATACTAATTCATTTATTGCTAGGAAAAAATTATTAAAATGACTATATTTATATTCAAATGTTGGTAAAATAAATCAAGTTAATATAAGTAAGGAAAATGCATGGCTTAAATTATAATTTCAAAAAATTGTAGACATGATTCTATTTTTAGCATTAATAATCTTCCACTTCTAAAAGCCCATGAAATAATAGGCAAGCCTAAGAATGGAAATTTTTATAGTTTAATCGGATAATTAAGTAAATATGATCCTATGCAAACCGATCATATAAACAAAGCAATAAATTATAAAAATAGAACTATTCTTCATTTAGCACATAGGTCACAAGAAAATTATTTCTACGTTAGGAAAGGAAGACTCTAATTTAAACACAATATAAAAGCAGCCATGTATTATAGTATACAAATGGGTTATATTCCTGATATTTCCCATAAAGAACAAACTTCAATCATTATTTAATAGGTAAATTTTGGAGAGAAACGGTTAACTAAGAAGGAGTCATTTTTAGGGTTTATTGCAGTAACTGATCTGACTGGTAAAGGACTAGCAAAAACTCTAATTGGTAAAAGCGAACTAAATTAGTGGTATTAAGTGAACTAAATTTAGATATTCTGAACTGTAGAGAGCATGCATGAAAAAAAAAAAAGGTCTAGTCTAGAATACTTTCTCTAATCTTGCGTGCAATTTATATGCCTTGCCTATCACATTCATTTAATTTAATTTATAATGCCACTTTCTGCTGTGTATATTGTAAAAATTATTATGGGACATTGCAATGCTTGTATTGCTTACTTTCTGCATTTATGAAAAGACGGAGAAATTTTACAAAAGCATTTAAATCTAACTCTTAAACCATTATGCGACACTCGGATTTGGTTAAAGCTGTGTATAAACAGGTTGAACAAACTTACTATGCCCTAAAAGAATTAATATAAGTAATGATAATACAGCAGTATCCAAAGCTGAAAGTTTATTAGATGCAATACAAAAACTGCCATTTATTTTATGTTCAATAGTATGGTTTGCAATATTGTCCAAAATTAGCACTAACAATAAACTATTTCGAACAAAAACAATTCTTTTTGGCTTGGCTTTCAATTTAGTTAAAAAAATTAAAACTAAAATCCAAAATGCAACACATTTTCCAATGAAGCAAAAGTGCTAGTATATAATTTGAACATTTCAGAACATTTTCCTGTAAAACAAATTTGAAAGAAAAAATTATTTTCTGAATTAGCAAAAGGTAAAGTTATAAAAAACTCGGTAGAGGAATTTAGGTGACTTTTTTTGATACTGTTATTGTACAAATAGAAGATAGATTTAAAATATATCAAATATTATTTCTGATTTCAAATTAGTCACTGATATAAAAGTTTTAGAAAAATCTAAACTAGAGACATGTTCTAAAAACTTTTTTTAAATGAAAAATGGGGATGAAAACCTAATTCATGAAATTTGTCTGCTACAGGATTTGATTTTGAATG
Source organism: Argiope trifasciata (assembly GCA_026543055.1). NCBI lineage: Eukaryota > Metazoa > Arthropoda > Arachnida > Araneae > Araneidae > Argiope > Argiope trifasciata. Next base: position 210,875 of record JAPMOQ010060656.1, read on the forward strand.
AAAGGTATAGGTAACGCAAAAGACATATTGCAATACATACTAAATAATATTTATAATGAGTTACTTCTAAATATATTAACGGTGTTAAAATTATTCTTCACGTTGCCAGTCACTATAGCAACTGTTGAGTGCTCTTTCAGCAAATTAAAATTAATAAAGAATTATCTTCGGAAAAGCATGGGATCAGAAAGCAAATCATGAAATCAGAAAAAAAAAAAAAAAAATCATGCATTAATATGTGTTTGTGTTTACATTTTTTATACTTCACAAAAATTAGGGCCCTAAATGGCTTCTAGCACCCAGGCCCCTTCTTAGAGAAGACTATCCGTGGCCTCAAGTCGCACATACCCACACAAATTGTCATGATGGATTTTAATTGCGTTTTTGACGCTAAACTGCATGTTTTCAGAAATGATATTACAAAGACTTCCCAAACTTAGAGAAAAAGTATCAAAGATTTAATACATGAGAAACTAGATGAAGAAAAAGTTATAGAGGAAGTTATTTCTGCAATTGATTCTTCAATGAAGGAATTTTCAGCGAAATTTTTTCAGTTCAAAAAAATATCAGAAACACTAAAGTTTATTTGCATCTAGATGCAACTTCATTTGATAAATTGTTTTAATTGATTAGAATTTGAAATTCAACTCATTGATTTTCAGTTTAGTGCAATATGGATTCAAATATTTATTTCAATGGAAAAGTTGGAATTGATTGAAATAGAAAGATTAATAAAAAAATTAATAAAGCCAATAACAAAATTTGAGAAACATGAAATTCGATTAAAACATTTTAACTGTTTGAAGAACCTGGCTCGTACTATTTAAAGCATATTTACATTCACCTATTCCTGCAAATCATTATTTTCAGAGATAAATAATAATAAAAACTCACTTAGAAACCGTGCAACAAAAGAATCCAATTCAGCATGCATTCTACTAAAAGCAACATCTTACAATCCTAATATAAATTATTTGTCATCTAATCAGCAACAACAGAGGTCACACTAATGCTGCTTTAATTTGAATTACATATATAACCAAAACACTAACTATTATATAGTGTAAAATGTATTTTTTGTAGTAAATAAAAAGTTTTGAACTGTTAGTATTCAGTTTTATTATCTTTTCAATAAACACAAATCAGAATTAGTTGACGACATGTCTATACCTCATTAAACTTTTCTCCAGATAAAATGGCACACTGATCCATAAAGATTTGCCACCCCAACATAGTAATAATCAATTTTGATGACTACACAATTCAGAAGATTTATTATGCCATATCTAGAGGATGATTCTGATTCAGTAAATAGCAACACATCTTTATGAAGAAGATTATGAGGTAAGAAACAATATTTATATAAATTAGGAAACAACTGAAAAAAAAAAACCTATAGAAGGAACTATTTGGGAATGCTGATGAATTAAAGTGAAGACAATATACATCATGGAGACAATGATAAGGAAGTAGAGCTAGGGAGAAAACATCAACCCACAAAACTCTGCAAGCTCTTGAATCCTTAAGAATATCAATTCAGTGTCTTCCTGAATGCTTTGCTGAACATTATTTATATAAAAATTTTATACAATGAATGTTTGATAAATTAAATCCTGATAATTTAATAAATTAAGTATATATATGCATAATTTTCTATCCTGTATATCATGGCATTAAAAAAAAGAACACAAATGATGTTTTTCTACTGTTCTTGAATAATTATAGAATTATATATTATTTTTAAAGCATTTTGGATATTTTCCTTATTTAGATGTTAGTGATTACTTTGGTTTGTGTATGCACACAAAATGAGTGCTATAATATTTTTTAAATAGTAATAATAATTATTATTAAATTTCTGATGTTCTTTTCAGTTTTAAACTGAAAAGTAGAGATTAGTAATAATAATGTGGCAGAAGATTATGGAAAAGATTTAATTTTTTATAGAAATGAATTCAATAAAGTCTTTAACTATAATAAAATATATTTAATTTATATTTTAATTAAAAGCTATTTGAATTTATTATAATTAATAGACTAAAATTTTATAATAGGACTTGTGGAGCTTCTTTCCACCTACACTTTTTATTCCAAACCTTAAATTGCTTTTCCAAAAATGCTACTTTATAAGTGTTATAAAGTTTGAATCACAGATGTAAAGACATTCTGTATACTATATTATATGTATACAAGGAAAGACAATGCTACAGAGGGAACAAATATTAAATTTAAATAATAAGACAAGATGTAGACTTAACAGAAAATGACAACCATCCAAAGAAGTTTTATGAAAACTTCATACAGTCTTTCAAAGCAAATATACTAATAGAAAGCATTTAAAAATATATACATTTCTTTCATTTAGATTATCTACTCAAAATGATGTATATTACCATATATTCTGAATAAGTTCCTGTGGAAGAAAAAATATAAATTCTTTTTAGAATTTTTCTTCTCGCATATCAGCATATATAAGAATAGACAAGAAGTAATGAAAATTGTAAACAATACCAGAAAAAAATTTACGAAACAAATTTTAGCATTTGTTTATTAAATTTGTAAATCAAATAAGGGAGCTATCAGAAAAATGACAATATTTAAATACTTTCTAAAATTTAAACATTTAAGATTCTGTTTTACAAATAAAACATAAATTTATTTACAAAACTGAAAGACAGAAAAGTTGTTGCACACTGAACAATAACAAAAGAACTCTAGGTATACCTGCTTTGTCTTTTCAGTCACATTAACTTTTCCTTGAGCTATCACGACACTAAGTCCTGAGACTTGAATATCTGCCTACAAGTTTAAAATTAATTACTTTCATTCTCATATATTTTTAATAATACAAAGGGACATCCACGTAACACGTATATTATAGTTTATAAATCCAATATCTGCAGAACTGATTAAAACAACATGATTTAAACGATCATACATTAAATTAGATTAATGTAAGTTGATTACCTATCCATCAGTATAAAAAATATATTATATACTCGTATATCTACAACTTTTAGATCATGAGTTTTAAGTATTGGAACCTTAGAATGTCATACAACTTTTTTTAAAGTGGCAACTCAAGCATTAACAATATGAAATAGTAATTTTATCATTGGAAGATTTATAAATATCTTGAATACATTTAAATTTTCTTAATTATATACTAATGTAATTAGATTAAGTGACATGAATTTTTTTTAAGGAGTTCAATAAATTTTAAAGTATATCTTTAAGGTCTATTAAAAATAGATCAATTACAAAATGTACTTTAAAATATTTTATTAATTTTTTTAACTTTCATATATTATTGTAAAATGTAAAATTTGAGGTATTGCACAGAAACAAAAATCGCTCACACACAACAGACATGAGTAAATGAAATAGGAGACTGTTAAGTTATAATAATTATTTAAAACATATGTAAATAATTTTATAATTATGAATTGGATTTTAAATTATGTCAATACATTAACTACATGCAAAGAGAATGTGAAATTTTTAAAAACAAATTACAAACCTCCTTGGGAGTTTTAGTTGCTTTTTCATGGTTTTTTCGTGATTGCATCGATCTCTTCCAGTTTTGTGGTCATTACAATATTTTATGCTTCAAGATCTTAAATTTTGATTCTGAAAAATAAATGCTCAATCAATTCTAATGAAATTATAAAAACTATTCAACTTGGTATTTCTAAGTAAAAATATAAATTTTCATTCTTAAATATTTGTTTAAGTACTTTTATTTTTTTTAAATTAATTTCAAACCTGATAATAAAACCAAGCATAAAAATAATTGATATATATAACAAATAAAGCTACAAATATCTTTAAGATATAAAAGGAGAATCTTCAATAAATCATATCATTAATACCAAAATTTATCATTGAACAATAGTAAATATTTTAGTAATTTATAAACCTCTATAAAAGAAAAAGAATCTTACCTGAGCCCAAAATTACTATCTTAAAATGTTTTTTTTAAAGTAGTTTATGAAATTTCAATACAAACTATTTTTAAAGTATATAATTTACAATTCATTCAAATCAAAACTAACACATTAAAAAATTAATTATAATTGTAAAAAATAATTAAATTTATCATAGTTAAAAGTTGTATGTATGTATATATATATATAATATAAGTATTAAATAGAGAATTTGATAGTTAATGCTGTTTATTTGACTCTAGAAACACAATTTCACTTCATCGGGTTTTTTTTCATGATTTAAGGATTTTGTCATATAATGAATTTCTAAAATGTACAGTTAAATATATTTTTCAAAACCTGAATACTACACAAGAAATGCTATCAGCTTCCATTTGTTTCTTGAAGATTTGATTATTTATATATACATTCTTTTAGCATATCAACATTTACATACCTTTATATTTCTAAATCTGAGCATGAAAGAAATAAGATTTGACAATTTTGAAATTTAGGATATTTGCATCTATCTTGTATTTCATATTAGCCTACTTCTTAAATAGACAGTAAATTAAATTTATATACCAAATTTACTGAATAAGTATATGTTACCATAAAAAAAAGATTTTTACTAAGCTATTTAGAAAATTAGTCAGTAATTGGCTATTTAAAGCCTTAATTAGTTAAAAAAAATATTTTTTTATTTAACTATAATTCCCTAAAACACAAATAATTTTAATACTATCAATATATCTAATATGTCAAGTTAAAGTTTTAAACATATTTGTAAGCATTTTTATCTTCAATGCTGCAAATTATTCCAATTTTTCCTTTCAATTCAAACTGTTAATTTTCTGTTTTCAATCTTTTTTTTTCTTCTTGCCAATTCATTCAAGCTGCCCTAGGACTATTACTATACAACAATAATATATTATCATTTTTCTACTTAAATAAATAATTTACATCCATAAGCAAATTTTTAATTTCCTAGTATTTTATAAATTATATTAATTTTATTATGACATAAATAATAAACAATTACTTCATATACCCTTTTATTTTATGCTCACTACATTTCATCAGTAACTTAATAAAACAGTATCATTACATTAAAAAACAACTTAATTCCTGATCTGATTAAATCTGATAGATAAAAATTATTAAAAACGAAGCAATTTTTAAAAAATTGCTCAAGTGATTTACAAGAAGCTTCATGAAATTCAGGAGAACATCACACCTTCTTATCACATTATGTTTAATAAATGTATGCACACGGCTTACAACAAATAAAATGGAAATTTTAAAAAACAATAAAGATATATATTTAATAAAGTTTTTAAACAGTTTTATTTTCTTTGACAATTTCAAGAAGTTCAAATTAAAAGTACAATCAAGGTTCAAATGTAAAAAAAGGCACTTGTCTCTTTACTTTGTTTACCTTCCATTATGTTTCAATGGCCTCTTTCAAATTTTGAATATACAATACAAAAATATTTTTATAAACATTTTTTTTTTATTAATTTACGATTATGGATTTTCTTGAAGCATGAATATATAGAATTACGGAAATTTGTAAAGTTTTAATGCTCTCTTGGGTCTTACAATAGTGCATTCTAATGAATTTTTAAAAATGAATTGGATAAAGATTGCATATAACTAACATATAAGTAGAACATTATATAAACGATACAATAGGCGTTCAAAATACTGGAAGATTTACTCACTATCATTTTATAGAAAACAGACTAATGTTATGAAGTATTTCTACTAATGAAATCATTAAGCACTGCATAAAGTATACAGTTTTCAAGCAATGATTATTCATGGTTAAAAAAGGAACAGAATCAAGATAGTTTATTTCATATTTTTTAAAAACTGCGATTAATGTTAAAATAATGCAAATGCAGCATCTACTGATAAAAATTCGTTTTCAATTTAGTGCAAGATTTAAAACTTTTATACTTATGCACACTGAAAACCACCACAAAGTATGAGAGACTAATTACATTTAAAATAAATTCAAATATCAGTAATTGTATATAATAGGTGAAATTTTAAAATATTATAATAAATTTCTTAAATAATTGAGAAACCGCGTGGTAGTTGCACTTTAAATCCATCCACATATCAAATTTTGAATAATGCAAGAAGAAAATGAAATCGTATAACCCATATTTTTGCAACATATAACTTCAAAAATAAATAAAAGAAAAAGTTACAATAATATTTTTCTGTATCGTTCATATTCACTGAAGACAATGTTTTTTCAATATGTGCTACATCAAATTTAACTCAATACTGTAAATATATTTTATTCACCTATGATTAATGCTTATAATACCACATATTTACAAAGGCACCGGTGATTAAGAAATTGTTATTTAAATAATCTGACGCATGCCAGTGCAATTAAAATTAAAACAAGAACTAACTATGATTATTCGGTTCAACTGCTATGTAAAATATAGAATTCCCATCTGCTCTATTGCGCCTATGACTGAAAATTTCACGATTAGCCACCAGGTGTTTTCCTTTTACGAATTTCATAATTGTAGATTAAAACTGCAAATAAAAGTAAATTATTTCTTCAATTTTTTTAAAAAAAGAATATTTTAATGAAAAAAATATACCAAACATATCATTTCAACAGAAAATCTTGCTTTGATAATATTTTAACGAGGGTCATATTCATGATCAAATTTTTAGCTTTAATTTATTAATTACAAAACTGAACATGATATTAAATATCATGCTTACTTTCAAAGAAAAATAATATTTATAAGGTGACATATCATAGTTTCGCTTAAAAACGAAAATTTATTTTTAAAGCTGAAATAACTTAATTGGATTATCTTTTTATTTGAAATAGTTTAATTTAAAAGAAATTTTCAGTAACAATTTTTAAAGAATTGAGGCAAATTAAATGGTTCAATATTTTTCTTTTTTTTATTAGTAATTATTATTATTATTATTGTGCCAATATAGCCCTGGTTTGTCTAATCATTTTTTCCACCAATCGCAGACTGACAACACATGTAACCAGGTAGACTGTCGTTTCGAAGTAGCTTTTGACACGTTCTTTCCTTTAACTACGGATAAGCCGGTTTGACTTAAAAGTATAAGCATCGGCGAACCGCTCAAGTCTATTGATTTTTACCATAAAGTTTACAATGAAGCTGTTATTTCTGTCATCAATACTTAGTTGTACGTTATCTGTAATACTTTGTAGTGATGTCCTGGATTTTTCCGGTGCTGATTTCGAAGATCGAATAGCAGAACATGATGCAATTTTAGTCGAATTCTTCGCACCCTGGTATGATTTTTTTTAAAAAACTTTTAAAATCAAATCTATCGAATCTTCAAGTGCTTTTTAATTGTAACTTATGGCATCTAATCGAATAAAAATTCACATTTCAAAAAATGCAGAATTAGAATTCCTATTGTGTAATTTGAAAATGAAGTGTGGGTTTAATTTTTGTTTATAAATCACCTTATCACGTTTCCATAATTAAGAACATGGCATGAAATAGCTCTAAAGTTTTATATTTTTATAAAGTGGCATGAAATAATTTTTAGTATGTATGCTTGAAAGTATATAAATAATAATAATAATAAAAAAAGTCAAGTGACTTTCGCTTTTAACTTGCGAGTTTTACAAATTTCTATCAAAATATTCAATATAAGTTTTTATTTTAAAAATCATATATAAATTTTTATTTAATAATTCTTTTGGATATTCAACAGGTGTGGACATTGTAAGAGATTAGCACCTGAATATGACAAAGCAGCTACGATATTAAAAAAAACTGACCCGCCTATACCACTAGCAAAGGTAAGTATTTTCCATTGTCACTCAGGTAGTGCAATAATTTTATTCTTGATATGCTAAATGCCTTTTTTAGTTTTATCATTATTTCATTTCCCAACAAAGAAGGTAGAGTATTTTTTTGAAGTCGATTTCATTTAACCAATGAGCTGTATATTTTTACAGTGTCTTGTAAACACAGTACCAATGCTCTTTGAGTACTGAACTTGGTACTAGCAGAACTTGGAAACTTCAATAAAGTATTTAATCGGCTCCATTTTTTTTTTATGAGTTGAAAAATAGACAAAATAAACATTTATTTTTGGGAGATAAAGAAAACCAATTTTTGACTTTTATATCACAATTTCGTCAATGTAAAGGGTTCCTGATACGAGAATGATTTCAAAAGCTTTTTTTTCTTTTTCTTTCTGTGTGGTTTGAAGAAAGAGTAGAAGCAGCATTATTGCTGTGACTGTCAAAGAATCTTGAAATAAATCTAGTTGCTGAGAGAATTGTATTTCAGCATTCATATTGTGCTTTTATAATGTTCGAGTGCAACGTGAGAATTATATAATTCTTATAAAATGATTTCAAACTGTATAAGTAGTACTTAGATAGTAAAACTAAGCTAAGGGTTTGAGCTTTTTTCCTTTCAGGGTTAGACATTTGGTTAATATTTATTTGTATAACCTATTGCATCAGATTTTTGTCACTAAATAAATGTTCATTCAGTTTCTGAATGATGAAGGGGTGGGTGGGGCCTAGATGTTTGACTTTAATAGGGCTATTTCACGGCAAGAATTTAACGATTCCACTGAAAAATTGGTTTCAAGAATAGTTTTTATTTGAATGAATGGTTCATCATTAAAGTGGAAACTTGACTCGTGGATTGGTCAAATTTTTTTAAACATATTGTACCATTGGGATGTTTAATGTCTAAAAAATATTTATTTATGACTTCTGAGTTTTCTTGATGTTTTCAAATTGTTCGAAATGGATTTATATCTAATGCAACCATCTTGCTGATTTATCTTGGTTCCTTGGCTATAAAGCCTATTCTTATTGTAAAAGATAGCCATTTTTTCTTATCTTATGAATTATAATTGATTGTAAATTATGCCTTATATTTTTATAGAATTTCCCCATTTTTTAAATAGTAAAGGTAAGGAGTTTGAAGTATCCAAGACTGAAATTAATATATTTGTATCAAAATATTGAGATAAACAAATCTTATTAGAAATTATATGAATAAAGATCCTGCTTGATATTATTCCATGAGTATATCAGAGTTTAAAATATTTTCCTTGAATAATAATGATAAAAATATTTAGGTTAAAAACTACAGTCGGGTTTTAGATAAATTTATTTTACATTTTTGGATAAATGTAAAATAAAGCTTTCAAATTGCTGAAAAACTTATCTTGTATACAAATCTCAATATAATGTAAAGAAAATGAAGTAAATTAGTTGTCTAAATGATTAAAGATAAAAAGATAATTAAAAAAAAACAGAATAGATTTTTCATTTAATAATGCTTTAAGTTTTCAGATTTTAACAAAGCATTTTAAAATGTAATCTTAATGTATTTTTAAATGCACTTTCATAATTCATTTGCTTAAACAAAAAATTTTATCTTCAATATTTTCCTCTCCTTTTTTCTTATTTAATATCACTATTAACTTGGCTGAGCAAGCTATATATATTAAGTCTATTTAGCCCATTTCTTCAAATATAAAATGAAAGTACTTATAGTAATAACTTTGCTTGCATCCAGTATCCATTGTCTGAACTAATATTGGTATATAAATGGTCTATTATGATAAATGAAAATACTGGTCATGAAAAGTCATGTCAGTAGTAAAAAGATTTAAAATGTTTTTTGAGGATTTTATAAATTGTTTTAGCTAAAATGTGAATGAAAAAAGTGAGCATCCTGTTGTATTTTGTGTGAATTTACATCGTTCAGATTGAGAATTGCCTGTTTGTTCGGCTTTTTTTTTGTTATAAATTGGATGTTTCTTTATTATATTAATATAATAATACATTGGATAAGTTGCAAATTAAAATGTATTGACATGATTTTTAATTAAGATGCTATATTTAAATATAATTAATTGAAATTAAATAATACATCTAGTAAAAATTTGATATATATTCTACCTTCTATAGATAAGAAATGTAATTTTAATGCTTTATATTTGAATTCTCTTTTATTAACTTAATGAATGTTTGTAATCTTATTTGATTTTAAATTGTACTTTTATCCAGATAATATTTTTATCTTAACAGGTTGATTGTACATCAGATAATGGTAAAGATACATGTTCAAAATATGGTGTAAGTGGCTATCCTACTTTAAAGATATTTAGAGGTGGAGAATTTTCTTCAGAATATAATGGGCCTCGTGATGCAGGTATCTTACTTTACTGGTTATTTAATTTACGTTTTAATAAAATTTTTTATAATATTAAATTGAACTAATTTTTTTTCCTTTTAGATGGTATTGTTAAGTATATGAAGGCTCAAGTTGGCCCAAGTTCAAAAGAACTTCAATCTTTGGAAGATGCAGAGAAAATTTTGAAAGATGATATTGTTGTGATCGGTAATTTATTATTATTATTTGATCAGATAGAAAAGCTATGAAATTAGTTATTTTAAAGTATTAAATAATTTTCTCAATATTTTTTCTTTAAATATAGGAATGATTTTAAATCATTAGCTTTTTAAATAGTTGCCTTTTTAATATTCTTTATTTTACTATAACTAATATACAAATCTCAATAACCTTCAGAATTTGCAAGGTAAATTTTTAAATTCATGCAAGGAAGAAAAATTAATTTTTTATAAATAAAATAACTTGTTATTTGTTTAAAAATAGGTTACTTTGCTGACTCATCAAGTAAATTAAAGGAAGAATTCTTAAAAGCAGCTGATAAACTCAGAGAATCTGTATCTTTTGCACATACATCTAATAAAGATATTTTAGAGAAATATGGATATTCTGAGTAAGTATTCCATAATTTAAAAAATAAAAAAAAATTCTGCGTTGGAAAATACATTGTTTTTAGAATCGGTATAAACTTTTATAATTCTTATATTTTAAATGTTATTCGTAATTCTTATAAAAGATTAGGATTTTTTTCATTTTGTCTGTACTTTATAATACTCATAAAATTATCAATTGATATACTTTTAAGAAACTTGTGGCTTGACAATTGTATTAAAGATATCATTTAGCTTATCAATTTATGAGTATTGTGCTTCCTTTCTTGATATGCTGTTATTCAAATTGTCTCATTAAAATGAATTAATGGGTATCATTGATATCTTGTAGTTTTAGCTGGAATAATTGGATAATCACGGGGGTTTATTCTTTAATAAATTTATTCATTCAAGTACATTTCAAAAATTCATTTTAACTATTGCAATAATTTGATTATATTGTTAAAATACAGTTTATTTCATCTTATGAGACCACTTGGAAAAAGGTGTTTCTACAAGGATTGTATAAATGTAATACTTATTCCAGTGTGATTGTTTTGTTAGAATGTTGTACATTGCTTCCATCTTTATATTTCACTTGCAGAGAATGTCATTTCTGGTACACTGACCATTTCAGGAACATTACGATTTTTACTTTCTAATGACGCGTTTCTGAAACTGATAAGCTCTTAATTGCACTATTTTTTATTAACATTAAAAAAAACATTTGATTTGACTTATTAATTGTATTCCTCTGGGAAATTTAACTATTTTTTTTTATCTTAGAATTATTATTTGCTGTGAAACTTTTTTTTCCCATTTATAAGAAATACATTAATAGGTTGATTCACTGTTTGATATTTCATATTTCTAAACTTTTATTACCTTAAAATTTTTTTTCAGTGAAATTGTTTTATACCGTCCCAAGATCTTCTGGAGTAAATTTGAGCCCCAAGAAATAAAATATACGGGTGATGCAGATAAAGGAGAGATTTCTCAATTTATTAAAGACAACTAGTAAGTTTAATTTTTGAATTTTAATCTCTTGGTACTTCAAAGAAAAATGTTAACTGTAATAGATTATACAAGTATAAATTTAAAATTGAACATAGTATACTTCTGAATATCCCATTTGAAAGTATCTAGCTTCTATATTATCTGACCTGTTTTTCTTTTGTTGTAATTAAATGATGAATGCAACACTTGCATTGTCTTGAGGTATTAGAAGCAGACATCTGCTACATTTCTCCTTTGTGTTTTGTGCAAAATATAGTTGTGACAGGAAAAGAGCTTTCTGTTCATAGTTTATTTTCTAGTCAGTATGTAACTGATTTCAGTTGTTTCTGCTGTTCCTAAGTATAACCACACAGTACTTATAGGATTCGCAAGATTCATTCGTTCATTCTTTGAGTGTGCGTAATATTTTTAAAGTATACTACAGTGAAGAACTCAAAATGGATAGCCAAAAATACTATACACAGTTACTATAGTATCGTAATCACTAAACCTGGCTACTGCTTCTACAATTCATTGGGTACATTCTTTTTGACTTGAGATAAATGGAGGGTTTAGTACTCAATAAAGAAGTAGGAAAAATGCACATTATAACAGTTGTTTTTGTCGTGTACGTGTTTTTCACAGAAAGTGGGTGCAGTAGCTTCTGAGGGTAAAGACCCCTGAGCACCCAGAGGGCAGAAGTCTGACTTATAGCTCACACACACGACACAACCCTTTTTAGGGGGTGGTCGAATCCATTTATACACTCATTCATCCATCAGCAAGTCGGTGTTTAGATCCAAATCAGAGACCGACTCGTCCCTGATTCAGCACCCCCAGAGGTATCGTCTTTGTTATGGGAACTTGGAGGACTTTGCAGTCTCGACATATTTAACGTGCCCCAACTGCCATTAGCCAACACGTCGGTCTTTGGCCAAGACGAGGACAGAACATTATAACAGTGAGTTTTAGAATAAAAAATTTTGTCTTATCCAAGTTGGCCATCTGGAGGTGTGAAGAGTGTTATGCACTTGGGTGCCACAACTGAAAGGGGGTCCCACTGTGATTAAGAATTAAAATGTTTTGAACAATAATAGTAACAACACGTACTGAAAGTATGCAAGTTTGATCCCATGTGGCTGGCTGAGCGTTGACTGATGCTGATATTAGGCAGTGGGTGTGACGATACTTATAAAATGGGGGTGGTTGATTTAGGAATTGGGAAATTTCCTTCTGGCATATCAAGCCATAGTAATGCAACTCCTGGTTGCTGAGGCTAGATTTGACTTGTAAATAATAGGTTATATACTTATTTCAACAATTGTCATATTTTTTATGTGTGCATCTATGTATGTATGTATGTATGTTGTCTGTTTATATTAAGTTGTTGAAACAAAAAAAAAGTAAAATGAAAAATTAAATGATCAATTCCTGGCAATGCACAATGCATTGCTTCTCCGGCCATGACCGGCAAAAGCATAAAGGAAGTTTAAATGGAGCAGTTGAGGGATTTGGAAATATTCGAAGTTTATAGTATATATTATAGTCTAGTACAAGTGTGTAAATATCAATAACATAGAGTACATTTACAGTTGCTTATCTTGCTTACTAGGTAATAATATGTTAATTTGATAATTCCTTCTATAAACTGCTCAATATTGTTAGGTATAACCGTATCCATGCCAATGAAATATTGCTCTAGATGTCAAAAAAGAAAATCGTAAAAAAAAGCCATAAGTAGATCTAGTAGTACTATTTTCTTTGGCTATAAAGTAACACTGGTAGAGATGTTTCAACTTCATAAATTATAATTCAAACTTTAACTAGGGAAGAAATTTCCATACAAAATACAGTCCAGCAATAAAAAAATGTTGAATCGGTTAAATTTGTTGAACAAATGTGACTGAATCGGAAAATGACTATAACAAATATGATACAGAGAGTATATATGATTCTGGTTTATGGCCAATTATTATAACTAATAAATTTGGAATGTTTTGTGCTAAAATTAGACATGTGCAACATAAGTTTTTTTTTTGTTAAAATGCTAAAGGTAGATCATTTTCCACTACTATTAAAAAAAATGCCAACATACTATTAAAAAAAAATGCCAAATGGTAAAATTCAACTTTGCTGCTGGTTCATTTATTGAAAGACGCAAGATTTTTGTATTTTGTCTGCTGTATAATTTTTTCTAAAGGACAAGAAAATAATAAGAAATAAGAATTCGTTTATTTGTTAAGAAATAAGAATTCGTTTA